>CAUYON010127766.1:0-52025 GCA_963573935.1 Arctocebus calabarensis | reverse complement strand
TGCAGCCCAATTCATAATTGCTAAGTCATGGAAGAAACCTATGTGCCCATCGATTCACGAATGGATTAATAAATTGTGGTACATGTATACCATGGAATATTACGCAGCCTTAAAGAAAGATGGAGACTTTACCTCTTTCATGTTTACATGGATGGAGCTGGAACATATTCTTCTTAGCAAAGTATATCAAGAATGGAAGAAAAAGTATCCAATGTACTCTGCCCTACTATGAAGCTAATTTATAGCTGTCGTTTGAATGGTATAACCCAACTATAACACAAGAATATAGGGAAAGGGGCAAGGGGAGGGAGGGGAGAGGGGAGATTGGGGCAGAGGGAGGGTAATTGGTGGGGCCACACCTATGGTGCATCTTAGAAGGGTACAAGCAAACCTTGCTAAATGCAGAATACAAATGACTTCATATAATAATGGAGAAATTGCCAGGAAGGCTATGTTAATCAATTTGATGAAAATAGTTAAGATTGTATATGAAACCAGCACATTGTACCCCTTGATTGTACTATTGTACACAGCTATGATTTAATGATAAAGATAATAAAATACAATAAAATAACATAAATTGAAAAGATAAAAAAATTACTATTAGTTATTTTGAAATATATCCTTGCATTGTGCACCAATGTATAAACACTTACACACTCATACTAATGATAAAACACAAATATAGTCTAGCAAGGGAGAGGGAGGGGAATGGAGAAGGCAATTGGTAAGAGGAAGGAGGGCATTTGGTGGGATCTTACCTAATGTTCAACCCCTATTCTGGCTGTGATTGCTACCAGATCTAATAGCCATTCTGTCTTTTCAGGGCTATTGGGCTATGAATCATTGTGTTGATGTTTAAGTTAAATTCTCAGATGCAATTTTATTTCCCTCATTTCTGAATATTTAGGGGGCTGTCAAATTTGGTCCCCAAGTACTGACAATATGCATTAAGATTTCCATTTTGTAATTGATGGAATTAGGAATACAAATAATAGAGGTTAATACAATAATAGATCTAACAGAATCCAGAACCTGCTCTCATTCCTTTATACTCAGTTGCTTCTCAAAATTTTTGTGAAAGCACTTTCTAAACCACAAATTACTACTGAAATAGAAAGGAGCATTATCATCATCATTACTATTATTAAAATTATCTGGGTAATTGAGAGTGGAACTCTAGTCCACAGTGAGGTAACAGCATCACAACAGACAATTTCATTCTTCTCTTTTTCTCTAGAGTCAGCAATAAGCACTTCATAATACTTACATAAGAATCAGTCTTGATTAGAAAGTTCTGAGCTAATGGTTTTCCATTCTATTAAATAGCCACTTATTCCTTTAGATTAGCTGTCATTTCAATAGCAAAGCCAATTGATTGAGCAACTGAACTATAGGGTGTACAAATTAAGCCAATTGTGGAGTGGGCATGTATATCATACTCTCATTATATTCCATATTAGGGGCAAAGACAAGTCCACAGGTTGCTGAACACTCAGTTCCCATTTTCAAGAAAATTATGGTGCCATTTAAAGCCATCGAATAATAGACTTTCTCACCTAAGTCTATTTTTCTCTATTCAAATGGATTGTAGGTCTCTTAGTGGCAGGAATTGGATTTATACTTCTTTTGAGTAGCATCTAGCACATGACACATATAGTGAGTGTCTAGAACATTGTTCATTGATGTATTGATTAAAGGCTGCAAGAAGTTACAAGTAGAGGTTGAGGCAGAATAGTGGCTCCTTCTATAAAACACTATTATGTAAATATTAATCATAAAGAATTAGGTTTGCCTGCACTAATGGATATCCAAATAAGAATAGATTACAAAAGATAGGGGGGTTATTTTTATTTCATGTGACATTACATTTAGAGATAGGCAAAAAAAGTGTGGAGGCTTTGTGGATTGCATCAGTGACACTCTCTCCTTGGGTATTTCTGCTTCATCATCATAAGCACAAACATTTATAATATGCATTATCAATTTATCAGCATCTTACAACACATTTTGGGAAATGTCAATCAGTACGAAATCTTTCATTTTGTAAATCCAACAGAATTTAATTCAATAAATAATTATTGAACAGACACTGTATGCCAAAAACTACTTCAGAAGCCCTGGAAAAGGATAGATAAAGAAATCAAGGGCTCTGCACCCGTAGCTCAGTGGGTAGGGCGCTGGTCACATTCACTGGGGCTGGCGGGTTTGAACCTGGCGTGGGTCTGCCAAACAACAGTGACAACTACAAAAAAAAAAAAAAAAAGCCAGTGTTGTGGTGGGTGCCTGTAGTCCCAGCTACTTGGGAAGCTGAGGCAAGAGAATCACTTAAGCTCAAGAGTCTGAGGTTGCTGTGAGCTGTGATGCCATGGCACTCTAACTGAGGGTAACATAGTGAAACTCTGTCTCAGAAAAAATAAAAAATATAAAAAAGAAAGAAAGAAATCAAGATCCAAAGTGTTGAAAAGACTTGAAACTTCACACATCAAATGAATGTACTGAGTCTAGGCTGGAGTCAGAACTCCCCAAATATCATGTCCCTTTACTTTGACAAGCATGATTGAACCACATCAAAATTATATAGGGCAGGCATTATTGTAATAATTCTCTTTTTCCTTATTAGTAAATGTGCATCTCAGACGATGAGTAACTTGTCCAAGGTCACACAACTATCAAAATATTGAATAGCATCTCTTTCCTGGCCCATATGACCCCAGATTCTTTAATTTTCTACTGTGGAATGTTTATTGTTTTCCCATTGTATCTTTGAAGTGGCAAAAGATAGAACCAGCTTCAGGTATGGGAACTAGTAGTCTCAAAGGAATTTGGAGCTGGGGTTTAGAATTAATTTCTTATTGCAGTAGCAGCATGGTGCAGGGACATAGAAACAGAGGCTTGGCCATCTTTGATGGAGGTTGGCCTACACACCAGGCTGTATCCTGTCCCCATCTGAGGTATACTTCAGACACTAGATGAGTTAATGTCAGAGTATTTCAACATTCCAGTTACCAATAGAGAGAGAGTCTTCAGTGGATGACCTGGAAATCATTGCGTCAAGTCCTGGGCAGCACTGAACTTGCCAGATGTACATACACAGCAGTGACTTTAGTGAATTTATTATTATTATTATTTCAAAATATTTACAAGGGTACAAAAATTTTTCGTTGCATGGATCACCTTTGCTATATTTAAGTCAGGATTGTAAGTGATCCCATCACCTAGATAGTGTTTATTGTACATGTTAGGTAGGTTTTTGCCCATCATCTCCTCTTTCCTTCCCTCTGATTTCCACTGAGTTTATTTCCTTCTATGCATATGTATGCTCATAGGTTAGGTTCAATCTAATATTGAATGTATGTAGTGTTTGTTTTTCCATTCTTTAGACACTTCACTTAGGCTAATGGTCACCAGTTCTAGCTAAACTATTACAAAAGACCGTAATTCATCCTTATTTATAGCTGAGGAATATTCCATAGCATACATATACCACAGTTTGTTAATCCACTCATGAGTTGATGGACACTTGGGTTGATTCCACATCTTTGCAATTGTGAATTATTTTGCTACAAACATTCAGGTGCAGGTGT
Source organism: Arctocebus calabarensis (assembly GCA_963573935.1). Taxonomy (NCBI): domain Eukaryota; kingdom Metazoa; phylum Chordata; class Mammalia; order Primates; family Lorisidae; genus Arctocebus; species Arctocebus calabarensis. The sequence continues at coordinate 48,438 of CAUYON010127766.1, read as the reverse complement.
CATTTTGATAGCATGACTTATTTTCCTTTGGGTAAATATGAATAGTGGAAAAGCTGATCAAATAGTGGGTTTACTTTTAGTTCTTTGAGTAATCCATATACTGTGTTCCATAGAGGTTGTACTAATTTGCAGTCCCACCAAATGTGTGTAAGCAATCCTTTCTTTATGCATCCATGCCAGCATCTATTGTTTTTGGACTTTTTAATAAAATCTATTCCCTTTTTATGTCAAATTTTATTTCAAAATTTTAAATTACATTGTTCTTACTTCCAAGGTAAAGTTCAAGTTATAAGAGAGGCCTTCACTTAGGGAGGCATGCTGAATACTGTATTGTGCACATTAGGTGCGATCTCACCAAATTTGTGAGGGTATTCAGCATGCCTCTCTGGGTAAGGGGCACTCCTACAAATTGAACTTTACCTTGGAAGTGAGAACAATGTAACCTAAAAATCTGTTCCCTCATACCTGGATGGAGTTGAAACACATTCTTCTTAGTAAAGTGTCTCAAGAATGGGGGAAAAAATATTCAATGTGCTCAATAAAAGCTATTCTGACTGGGTTAAAGTGATGTCTCATGTGCTTTTAATTTGCTTTTCTCTAGTGATTAGAGCAATTGAGCAATTTTTTGTGTGTTTATTGGCCATCTGTCTATCTTTTGAAAAGTATCTGTTCATGTCTTTTGCCCACTTTATAATGAGTGTTCCTTTTTCCTTGCTAATATGCTTGAGTTCTTTGTAGATTCTGGTTATTAGGCCTTTATCAGATGTGTAGCTTACAAATATTATCCCCTATTCTGTAGGTTTTATATTTGTTCTGTTGATTATTTTCTTAGCAGTGCAGAAGCTTTAAAATTTAGTCAAGTCCTACTTATGTTATTGTTTCTGTGATTCCCATTGGGGTCTTTTTCATAAATTCTTTACCTAGGCTGATATCCAGAAGTGATTTATTCTAGAATTATTATGATTTCAAGCCTTACATTGAGTCCTTTATCCATCTTGAATTGTTTTTTGTGAGTGGTGACCGATATGCATACTGTTTCCTCCTCCTCCTCCTCCTCCTCCTTCTTCTTCTTCTTTCATTCTTTAGCACATGGCTAGCTAATTCTCCCAGGATCATTTATTGAATAAGGCTTTATTTCCTCAGTGTATCTTGTTGTCTGCTTTATCAATGATCACTTGGCCGATGTGAATAGTTTTATATCTGGGTTCTCTGTTCTGTTCCATTGATCTATGTCTCTTTTTTTTGGTTTTCTTTTGTACCAATATCATGCTGTTTTGGTTAGTATAACCTTGCACTATAGTTTGAAGTCTGGTAATGGGATACTTCCAGATTTTTTTCCCTAAGAATGCTTTGGTTATTCAGGCTCTTAAAGAGTAGCATTATTTTCTCTAGATGTGTGAGATACGATGTTGATATTTTGATGGGGATTGCATTGAGTCTATAAATCACTTTGGGTATTATGGACATTTTAACAATGTTGATTCTACTAGGAACATGATATGTTTTTCTATTTGTTTGTATCATCTGTGATATATTACCTCAGTGTTACCAAGTTCCTTTTGCAGAGATCTTTCAGTTCCTTGGTTAGGGATATTTCTTTCAGCTCCTTGGTTAAGGATATTTCTAGGCATTTTATTTTATTTTTGACTATTGTGAATGATATTGAGTCTTTGATTTGATTCTCAGCTTGACTGTTATTGGTGTATAGGAATGCCACTGATTTAGGCATATTGATTTTGTATCCAGAGACATTGTTGAATTTATTTGTCAATTCCAGGAGTCTCTGAATTTATTTATCAATTCCATAAATAAGATAGTATCACAGGCAAAAACCAATAGTTTGTCTTCCTCTTTTTTGATTCGGATGTTCTTAATTTCTTTATTACATGATTGCTCTGGCTAGGACTTCCAGCACTATGTTGAATAGAAGTGGTGAAATTGGGAACTTGTTCCAGTTTTTAGAGGGAATGTTTTCAACTTTTTCCCATTCAGTATGGTGTTGTCTATGAGTATGTCATATATGGCTTTTATAATTTTTACATATGTTCCTTCCATGACTGGTTTGTTGAGGGTTTTTATCATGAGTATGTATGGGTCCTTGTGGGTTAGATATGTTTCCTAGAGACTGTAAAAATTTGTGTTATATTTTTTGATGGATTAAGCCAATCTATGTCTCTTGATTGGGGCCTTCAAACTGTCCATATTGAAGGATAGAACTGATATGTAGGGTGTTGTTCTGTTTATCCTTTCGGGTAGTAACTTATTGCTTTGCGTTACCTCTTATGCTATTGTTTTATTAATATATGAGGTCTGAGCTTTAGCTGTTCTACAGTTTACATTGGTGGGTATCTATTGTGCTGATACATGTATAATGCAGTTCTGAGGATTTCCAACAGGACAGATCTGGTCTTGATAAATTTCCTCAATGATGTTTGCTTGCCTGGAAAAGTATTTCTCCTTCATATATGAAACATAATTTTCCAGGATACAAAATTCTAAGTTGGCATTAGCTTTGTTTAAGAAGTCTGAAGGTAGGACCTTAATCCCTTCTGGCTTATAAAGTCTCAGTTGAGAAGTCTGCAGCTGGCCCAGTGAATTTTCCTTTGTATATTATTTGATATTTTCAACTCACAGCTTTCAGGAGCTCCTCCTTTGTTTCCCTTTTGCCAGCCTGATGACTATGTGTCTTGGCGATTTCCTTTTTGCATTCAGTCTTCCAGGTATTTGTTGAGCTTCTTGTACCTGGATATCTAAATTTTTAACAAGACTAGAAATGTTTCCTCAATTATTCCCTCAAATAATTGTTCCTGTTCTCATGAATTTTCTTTTTCATCCTCAGAGATGTTTATGATTCTTATATTTGTCTGTTTTCTATAGTTTCATATTCCTTGTAGGCTTTGTTCATTTCTCTTACTTCTATGTTTTTTCATTTTTATTTTTGACTGACTGATTTAATTTAAAGGAGTTCTTTTCAAGCTCACAGATTCTTTCTTCTGCCTTGTCTAGTTTATTCTTAAAACTTTCCACTTATTTCCTTAAATGAATGTTTAATTTCCAGAAGTTCCATTTGCTTTATTTTTCTAATATGTCTTTCTCTTTTGTGAATTTTTCATTCATTTCTTGAATTGTTTTCTGATATTTTAGATTTTGTTTTCCATTTTCTCTTGGATTTCATTGAGCTTCCTTAAAATCCATGTTTAGAATTCTTTATCTATTATTTCAATATTTTCTTTTTGTTAGTATTCATTACTAGAGAGCTGGTATTCCCTTTCAGGGTTGTCCCTTTGTTCTGATTTTTCATACTTCTAGAGTTCTTTCACTGGTTTCTTCTCATCTGTAGCACTATCACTTCTTATTTTGGGATTTTATTTTGTTTATATGGGGATTTATTTCTCTCTTCACTTGTAAAGGAGTAGCTGTAGCCTATCTTGGGTAAGAACATTTGGCTTTTCTTATGGGTGCTTGGATGGATATCTAGGTTCTGGATGGATGCTTTGGTTATATATATCTTAGTGTGGTTTCTTTCTCAGTTGCTACTCATTTGTGGTGTGCTAATTCACCTAATTTTGGGAGGTGAGTGAACCCACTTGGGCATAACTGAAAAGAGAGTTCAGTGTGGATCCCAGTCACAGAATATGCATGGAGCACCCCTCCCACCCCTACTATAATTAGTAGTGCTAATTGTAGCAGTGGTGAGTTATGTTTGTGGGTAAATTTCCTATCTCTCTTTAATGAGGGAGGATGGAGATCCTTGGCATCTTTTCCCTTTTGCCAGCCTTGTTATCTTCTTAACTGTGAGAATTATATTGGCATGCCTAATTTAATCTCTGAGAAAGTAGGGGGTACTTGTGGGTCAGAATCAATCTCACTCTATTTGATTCGGTCATTAAATTCTGTAAAAGGCTGTGCAAATTGACATCCCTGTGAGTAGGTGATGATTGCCAGAAGGAACAAGCTTCAGTGTTGTTTTGGGTACTTACGACCAGCTCTAGCCCCTCAGTGGAAGCACTTGAATGCTATAGGTGGTGAGTGATGCCCTGAGACTTTGAAGGGAGTTCTTATTCTCCACCACGGCAGAGGCAGATGGAAGAGTGAGGCTGAGTGGGGCTAGGTTCTGTGAGTTTGCCCTCAGGCTCCACAAAAGCTGGTAAGGTAGCTGTTTCTGCAGGAGTCAAATGTCTGCTCCCAGTTTTCACCAGGGTTTTGGAGCTGAAGTGCTCTCCCTGTCAGAAGGTCTGGTGTACAAGCAGGGATACTTGAAATTCACAAACTTGCTGTAAAAATCAGGTTTTGCCGTTCTTCCCCTCCACTTAATCTGCAGTCTCCGTTTGGCATCTCCCGAGCAAGCAGGAGCTCAGAGAGCTGAGTTCCCCTATGTTGATACTATGACCTGGGAGCTTCCCTGACTTGGATCCTGCCCTGGGATGACAGCACAGCCTTCCTGTGGTGGGAGGGGTATTCCATAATTCTGCTGTGTTTGGGACCCATACTGAACTTTCATTTCAGTTATGCCTATGTGGGTTTCCTTGCCTCCTAAGACTAGTTTATAATTATCCCTCCTTTACCCCCAAGGGATACAATCAAGTCCCTTGTAAGTACACAATGGTGCTATTCCCACTTTCCTGAAGATCAGTCTCTGAATGTTCCAGGGAGAAGTGTTCTGGTCCAAAATTGCCTGTGTTGTGTTCAAGCAGGTTTGATATCCTCCACTTCTGAGTGTGTCCTGCTCTGATGGAGCAGCTGGGCAAACAACACTGCAGAGTGCTATTGAGTCTGGTACTCCTTAGTCCTCAGGAGGTCTTTAAGAAGAAATGTTGTGCCCCATCTCTGTGGAAGCCCCAGTGTATGCACCCATTAAGGGAAAGCAGTGGCTCCTGACAGTCCTGGCTCAAGCATCTCTTTTGGCAGCCATGGACAAGGAAGTAGAAGGGGAGTAAAAAAATGTTGGTGGAGGAAATCTAGCATTCTGGTCATTTCTGTCCGTCTCTTTGAAAGGTAGCCTACCTGGAATGTGCTAGCTCTGGAATTGCACAGATGCCCCAAGACCTCCTGGTTCCTATGGTCTGGGCCAAAGTTGGGAAATGTTTGTGGAAGAAAAAGAAAGATTAAAATTGAGGGGTTGAAGCTTTCTGGTGAGGACAAAGGTCCATGGTGTATGGAGAGGCAATATGGCATTTGCCATCTTGGCTTGGGTCTTTGGCCACAGGAAGTTTCCTAAGGGGGTTGGCTGGATAATGCTTTGTCCTTAAGAAGCTGCTAGCTCCCTGTGACAGAACTTTTTGGCTCATGAAGGTAGGAAGCTCTCCAGTAGCTCTGGAACCTGCTGGCTCCCAGAGACATGAAGGGGGAAGAAACAAATCACTCCACTTATCCTTTTTGCTGGACTCCAAGCTTCTTGGGGTTGACCTCTGCCAATACCTTGCTTCTTCTTCTTCTCTGAATATTTTTCCAACAAAATTTTTTATAGTTTCTGACATTTTCCCTTCCAAACTACACCTCATCTATGGTTGTTTTTCTTTTTCACCTAAACTTTTCTTTCTTTATCAGATGATCTGGCAGTTGGTGTCTCTCTGGTCAGTCATGTTGTGTCTCCCCCCTCCCACGAGCTTTTCTGGCACTCCTTTTATAATCTTTTCATTCCTTACTATATAATCTTTTTGGTATATATGCCCTTTACATCCCATCTATCACTGAGCATATTTGTTTCAGGTAGTCTAATAATGTTGGAATAGTAATGTCAAACTTTGCTGCTAATTCATGCATGGGTTGAGATGGATTCGCTTCCATACAGCTTTCAGTTCATCATTATCCACCTTGTTCTCAGGCTTGTTCTAAAGCTTTTTCTCTAGGTAAGTATTTTGAACTTTTTCCTCTTTCGTTTCTATTATCACTCTTTAGTATTGCATTCGCATTATGTTGCCATGGATAGACCAAACAGGAAGCTGTCATCAGACTCTCACATTGCACAGCCTCTTTTTCTATCCTTCCAGAAAAATTTCTTAAAAATTTTCTTGAATTTTGTGCCATTTCTACATAGTATGTTCAAAATGTGATATATTAGGTCATTGAATATGAAATGTTAGATTTTGAATCAAAATTTTAGTTTATTGTATCTTAGATAAGAAACAGTACAATTAATCAATGTATGTACCTAAACTCACAACATGGTTTTGCCATTATAATGGTACCTTTTTTATGCCAGCAGTGAAGAACTCTGGAGACTGCATGGCAATGAAATTGCAAAAGGTCTGTTCCACACCTTGTTGATAATTGAATATTTTTCCTTTCAAGAAGTTGTCCAAAGCTTGGAAGAAGTGGTAGTCAGTTGGTGAAAGATCTGGTGAACACAGTGGATAACAGAGAATTTCCAGGTCTAGCTTCTGGAGTTTGAGCAGTGTGGTTTGTGTGAAAGGTTGTCTTGAAAGAAGATTGGACTATTACTATTGACAATTCTTTGCTTAATTGCAAACATGCTCACTGTGTCAGCCATTTGGTTGAGTAGACATCCACTGTAATTGATTGACCATGTTTCATGAAGTTATAGTGGATAATAGCAGTGTTGGACCACCAAATGGACACTCTATTAGATTTTTTGATTAATATTCCATTTTGGATCATTTTTTAGCACTTCAGCTTTATACAACAATTGTACTGAACAATTGTGATTGTAAAAAGAATCCATTTTTCATCACCTTAACAATATGGTGTATTGCCAATAAAATGCCTTTATGCCATGAGAGTGAAAGGAAGCTTTGGAAAAAACGTCTCTTCTAATGCTTATTTAATTCATGTGGTAACCACCTATCTAGCTTTCTTACTGAGCATATTTTTTTCAGGTGTTCTAATAATGTTGGAATAGTAATGTCAAACTTTGCTGCTAATTCATGCATGGGTTGAGATGGATAAGCTTTCATACAACTTTCAGTTCATCATTATCCACCTTGTTCTCAGGTCACACATGTGGCTCATTTTCAAGATTAATATCATCAGAATGAAACTTCTCAAACTATCAGTGTACCATGTGTTGATTAGCCACATCTTTCCCAAATACTTTGTTGATATTTCAAGTTATCTATGCTGCATTGGCTCCAAGATGGAACTCATCTTGTCCATGACTTATCTATGCTCTCACAAAATTGCTCCAAAAAATTGAAAGATAATCACAAGCCAAAACATGTATTTAAAAGAATGAGGATGCACCTTTACAATAATAAAATAAAAGCAGTGTCACAGTGAAATATTGAGATATCAACTGTAAGTTCAACTTACGGAAACTGGACATTTCTTACTTAATTATCGAAATAATACTTAGCCTGTACTAACAACCTTTGCCAAACATGGATGATAGTCCTAGTGGTTTACCCATGTTTCTTGTCCCCCTGTTCCTAGAAAATATCCCTAGTTTTATTCAGAGAAGAAAGATGCCTTATAAAATGTTGACATTTGTAAGACTTCTCTGAAGGTACAGATGGCCTACCCATTATAGTAAGAGGAAAGCATTAATAGGCCTCTAGAAAAATCCATCAAAAGAGAGATGAGTTATCTAGGATGAGCTGGGGTCTGGACTTGATGACTGATACTCTAGTGGCCATCTTGTAGTTATGAGGGTGATGAAATTCATGCACTAAGGAACAGAAAGACAGAAAGCACTTATCTCTTGGGACTTCATGGAGCTTGTCCCCGGCTAGAATTATTTTTATGCTAGAGAAATAATTCTAAACCCAATATAGGCATTTCTCAATTAACATTGATGATTCATTCCAGAAAATAAGACATACTGAATGAAAATGCCTACTGAGAATCTCTTTCCTTTTTTTTTTTTGTAGAGACAGAGTCTCACTTTATTGCCCTCAGTAGAGTGCTATGGCATCACACAGCTCACAGCAACCTCCAGCTCCTGGGCTTAGGTGATTCTCTTGCCTCAGCCTCCCGAGTAGCTGGGACTACAGGCACCCACCACAATGCCCAACTATTTCTCTTTCACATTTTTAAATGAGAAAAATTATGGGTTAAATGTCAATCAAAAATCATTTGGCCAATTTCTTAAAATAAGACTAAAACACAGCAAAATGCAAACATGCAAATGGCAATTGTGTTGAGATGGAAAATACTCAAAATATCATTTCCTGATGTACAATCAAAATGATTTTTTTCAATCAATATGATTTTTAACAAACAGTTGGACTTCCACTTCTAGCCAAAATAGAGTAACAGGTACCAGATTTACTCACCCAACCAACAATCAAAAATTGAAGAAAATATGCAAAACAACAGTTTTTAAGACATTGGCCATCATGAGAAAATAAACAGTAATTTCTATGATATGAGAAATACATGAGATGAACCCTATAATTGGCCTGGCTTAATGATTTGAAGGATTTCCAGGTCAAAGTACAGAGAAGGATGACTGAGGCAGAGCCAGAAGGATTGATTCCCTTAGATGAATATATGTGATTGAAAGACTGGCCAGGATCAATGACTTCTGCTTCAACTTTAAGAAAGTAGAAAAAAGGGCAGTGCCTGTGGCTCAAGGAGTGGGGCACTGGCCCCATATACTAGAGGTGGTGGGTTTAAACCCAGCCCTGGCAAAAACTGGAGAAAAAAAAAAAAGAAAGTAGAAAAAAAAAGCATTATCTAAAGTAAATATTTAAAAAAGGAAATAATAAAGTTCAGAGGAAAAAATGAGTGGATTAGAAAAAGAAAACAAGAAAAAGCATAATCATAAAACCATAAGTTGGCCTTGGGGAAAATCAATAAAATTGTTGAAATTCTTACCGGGCTTATAAGGAAAAAGAGAGCTAGTGAGAGCCAAATCTAGAGAAAGAGAGAAGAAGAGAGAGAGAGGAGGAACAAATTACCAATATTGCATCAAGAATAAGAGAGGTGATAGCCTCATGGATTCTATAGATAAGGGGATATTTTGAACTACTTCATGCAAATAAATCTGATAAATTAGATGAAATGGAAAAATTTTTGAAATGCATAAACTAGTGCTCACTTCAGCAGCACATATACTCAAATTAGAATGAAATGTATAAACTACCAAAGGTCACACAAGAATAAATAATTTGGATAGCCATGTATCTAGTTTAAAAATTTAATATGTAATTAAAAGGCCTAGATGGCTTCATCAGAGAATTCTACCAAACTTGCAAGAAGAAATAACACTAATTCTTTACTCTTTCATAAAATAAATGACTATAAACAAGTACATAAAATAAGCTCAATCTGATTAATCATTAGGGAAATAAAAATTAAAGCCATAGTGAAATACTGCTACTCATTTATTAGAACAGCTCAAATCAGAAAGATAGACCAGACTAAATGTTGACAAAGGTTTGGAAGAACCAGAACACTCATCCACTTCTGGAAGGAATGTAGAATGACATAACTACATTGGAAAACATTTTGATGCTTTTTAAAAGTTAAACATACACCCAGCCATATGATTCAATCATCTTATCCTAGGTATTTAGCCAAGAGAAAAGTAAAAGTATATATCCATAAAAATACTTTTGTAGGTCATCCCTAGAATATTTTTCTTTTTTTGGTAGTAGCCAAAAAGTAGACATAACCTAAATGTCCATAAAGTGGTAATTAGTTAAATACATAAATCTGAAATATTTATGCAATGGGATACTGCTCAACAATAAAATGGAGTAAACTATTGAAACACACTGAAACATACATGAATCTCAAAATAATTATGATGAATGATAGAAGCTGAACAAAAAAAATATATTACTATGATTCTATTTACATACAATTCTAGAAAATCCAATTTAATCTAGGGTGACTGATAATAGATCAGTGTTTTTCTGGGAGAGAGGAATTGAAGTTGGGAGGGGTATGAGGGAGGTGTGCCAACAGGACATAAACTTTTGAGAGTGACAGGTATGTTTATTATTTTATTGTGATTATGGCTTTATGTATATCAAAATTATCAAATAACGTACTTTAAATATTTGGAGTCTATTGTATGCCAGTTATACCTCAATAAAGCTGTTTTTATAAAAAAAATACTTTATTTGCAGTTACCTAGCTTTTCATAACATCAGTAGCCTCCTCTAGGTGGTTTCTTTTTGAAATGTCTTCTTCACTTATTATGACATTCTACCAATTGTATTTGGAGTGTTTCTTGAAACTTCTCCCACACAGTATTTTGTGTTAAAGTATTAGAAATGTTTAAATGTTAAAAATACTTAATACATATTTTTTTACTGCAGAAATATAAGTCAAAAACTGATCTATTGCAAGGTACCTACATAGGTAACTTGGATTCAGCAGAAAACAGAGCTGAGGCTCCAGAAGCTTATTTGCTTGCATTTTTTTAAAATAAGGGATAAAATTCCAGGAGAGAAAATAGAGAGTACAGCAGCTACAGGGGAGCAAATACACAATTGCACTGTTGAGCTCAGTGTTGCTAAGTGCAAGAGAATACTAGGTTTGTGGGACTCTGTGCCCAAGAAGCTGTGTGTGTAAAGTACAGTCAGGGATCCTACTGGGGACAGGATGTAGATAAAAAAGAAGAATTCACCCACTGGTTCTTGCCTCCCACTGGCCAAAGATTTACTCCACAGGGTATTAATTTGCTTACACTTCTGGATTACGTAGGCTAGGGTGTGAGTGCAGGGCAGAGAAACAAAAAGAGAGGCTTTAGGTGCAGACAGGAGGTAAAGACACTCTCTGCTTGGGACTGTACAAAGAAAGAGCAGTTGTAGAGCTGCTTGCCACCATGACAACTGGAAAAAAAAAGAAAAAGACAAAAAAATGAAGCCAAGAGCATCTGAAATAGTGCAACAGCGATGTCTGATACATGTATGTTTTATGGCTATTAAGAACTGGGGCAAGCCTAAAATATAGTGTGTCCATAAAGTTTGTGTGCAATTTATTATGTTAAACTGCACACAAACTTTATGTTCACCCTGTATTTTGTTCTGTTTTAGATGACATATGTAATGTACAGTTAATCCCACTTGACGTATGTACCTGACTGCTTTGTTTCACATGAGTGTACTCTTTTAATAAGTCTTGTGGCATTCATTCCTGAGTATATTAAATTTATTTGGATCACTATTATAAACCATTGACTTCTGTGCTCCATCACACACCGATCAAAACAGAACACCTGGGATGGCGTGATATCAGTATGTTTAAAGGCTTCAAAAGTGATCCTAATGTGTAGCCAAAGTAGAAAATCATTGCATCACTTCAATCTCCTAGATGTCCCCTATATGCTCCATTTTTAAAATCAATTCTAAATAGTATCCACATCTTCACTATTTAATGGAATGCTAGCTTCTTTCTCTAAGTAATACCCATTATTCAAAGTACATTTTTAAGTCCTATGTCACCTATATATCTTTTCCTAGCTGTTTTCTACTTCATGTTATTTTCCTTTTTCGAACCCGTCATCTGTATTAGCAAAGAATCTTCCATACATCCCTTAGCAGTCTGCAGTGAAATCTTATTTAAATTTCTTTCCAAACTTAATTGCTTTCCTCTTTTCATATACTTTTGGGTTTCTTGGTGTTAATAGATGCATGTTCTTAGCACAACGAAATTGTCCCCTGAAAATTTGATTAGTTCTGCTTATTTTGAGCAAGGTCAACGTGGCAAACAGATTTCAAGGTGGCTCCAGTAATCTCCACCTTCTTATGTTCTTGCCCTTGTATAATCCTCTTCCCTTGAATGTGGGTGAAACCTGTGACTTGCTTCTGACCAATCAAATATGGCAATGGTGATGAGATGTCATTCCATGGCTTATGTTACATTACATAAGACTCCACCTTATTAACAGTCTCTCTCTCTCTTTTTCTCTCAATTGCTTACATTGAAAAAGCAAGTTTCTGGGCTCTGTGGCTCATGACTGTGATCCTAGCACTCTGGGAGGCCGAGGCAGGTAGATCACCGGAGCTCAGCGATTGAGACCAGCCTAGCAACAGTGAGACCCCATCTCTACTCAAAATAGAAAAACTAGCCAGTGTTGTGGTAGGTGCCTGTAGTCCCAACTACTCTGGAGGCTGAGATAAGAGGATTGCCTGACCTCAGGAGTTTGAGGTTGCTGTGAGCTATGCTGCCAAGGCACTCTACCTAGGACACAGAATGAAATTCTGTCTCAAAAAAAAAAAAAAAGAAGAAGAAGAAGAAAGAAAGAAAGAAAGAAAAAAAGAAGCAAATTTCCATGAAAAGCTACAAGGAAATATATTTATGCCAATAACATGAGGGAGCTTGGAAGTAAATCATGCCTCACTACCTCTGACAAAAACCCAGCCTTTGAGCCAGGCCCAATGGCTCCCACCTGTAATCCTAGCACTCTGGGAGGCTGAGGTGGGCAGATAGCTTGAGCTCACCAGTTTGAGACCAGCCTGAGCAAAAAGTGAGACCCTGTCTCTACTAAAAATAGAAAAAACTAAGGCAAGAGGATCACTTGAGCCCAAGAGTTGGAGGTCACTGTGAGCTATGATGCCACAGCACTCTACCCAGGGTGACAGCTTGAGACTCTGTCTCAAAACAAACAAACAAACAAACACAAAAACACCCCCAAACCAGCCTTTGGTGATACTTTGATGCTAGCCTTGTGAAACTCTAAACAGAGGACCAAGTTAAGCAGTCCTCTGACTTCTGACCTACAGAAACAAAATAGTGGAAATGTATGATCTTTTTTATTAAATCATAGCTGTGTACATTAGTGTAATCATGGGCTAAAATGTTCTGGTTTCATATACAATCTGAAATATTTTCATCAAACTGTTTAACATAGCCTTTATGACATTTTCTTAGTTATTGCAGGAAGACATTTTTATTCTGCATTTAGTAAGTTTCACCTGTACCCGAAATGTATGATTCTTAAACCATTAAGTGTATGGTAATTTGTTGCAGAGCAATAAAAAGCTAATACATATTATGGTGCCAGAAATGGGATGCTATTATAACAAATACCTAGAAATAAAAGAGTGGCTTGTAACTGAGCAATGGGTGGACACTGGGAGAATTTGGAGAAGCATGATAGAGAAAGTGTAAAATGCCTTGAGTGGACTATTAGTAGAAATCCAGAGTTATAAGAGGCTCCTAGTGAGGGCTCAAAAGAAATGAAGGATCTATTATAGAAGGACTCCTTCTTAAGTAGCAGAAGAAAGCCCAGGCAAAGAGACTCCTGCATTTATAAGGAAAGAAGAACATGTAAGTGATGAAGTTGGTTATCTAGCTAAGGAGATTTATAAGTGAAATGTTGAAGGTGCTGCCTGGTTTCTTCTTGCTTATAGTAGAATGTGAGAAGAGAGAAATAAATCAAAAGAAGAACAAAAATGAATAAGAACTTGATGAGTTTTAAAGTTCCGTTTCTTGAGATGGCAAATGACACTAAAATTAAGACAACTTGTTCTAGAGAAAAACCCGAAGTTATCACCCTACAACCTTTTGCTAAAGTCTCAGGAAAACCAAAAGGTCAGAGTATTCAATCATACAAAGGATCCCTTGAAGAGATTAGGGGTGTGTCTCACAGATCTTCTCAATTAACCTGTAGGGCTTCCATGCTCTTATACAATGTCCTTGAATGTGAATAAAACTTTATGTCTACCTTATAACCAATAGAATATTGGAAAGGTGATGGGCTACCACTGCTCTGTTTGTGTTATGTTATATAAGACTCCATTTTGCTAGCATTCTCTTTCTCTCCATTGCTGGCTTTGAAGAAGCAAGCTTTCATGAATCCTACAGAGACAAAGAAGGTAATTCTGCCAACAGTCTGACAGAGCTTGAAAGAAGATCCTTCTTAGTCAAGCCTCTGATGAGAACCCAGTCCGGGCTGACACCTTGATTGCAGTTTTGTGAAATATTAAGCAGAGGACCCAGCTAAACTGTTCCTGGACTCCATACCCACAGAAATTGTGAGATAATGAACACGTGTCATTTTAAGTTAGAGAGTTTGTGGCAATTTGTGATGCAGGTAGAAAACCAATGCAGTCAGACATTTTATTGCTGTGTTTTAATCATCATTCCTAGTCAGGCAAATTAGGAGATCATTTGCCTTCCATTTTTAGGCATTTATTTCAATTTCTTTATTATCTGTACGCTGTACAAGTGAACATGGAGAATTGAAGCTGATTTTTCTGACCCTTAATAGTAGTGGTTCCTAAAATTTAGCATGCACTTAAATCACGTGAAAGGCTTGTCCAAAAACAGATTCCTGGACCCCATAGCTAGAGTTTTTGATTCAGTAGGTGTAGGGTGAGGCCTAAGGATCTACTTATTATTTAATAACGTTCTCAGGTGATGCTGCTGCTGGTCAAAGGTCAATACTTTAAGAACCACTCGTATAGACCATGTTTACTATAGTTTCTTCTCTCTATGGCCTCTATGATAGACAATTTTGTAGTTAACTTTCCCCCTCTTCTGATGATGATTAATATTGTAAGCTGCTGGAATTTCCAGGTTCTGGTTGGCAGTTGCCATGGCAACACACACCGGGTTGCCCTGTGCCTGAGGCCCTGAGTGAGGATGGCACCAGATGAATCACTGGCATAAATGATTTGTAAGTGGCACAGACATTTCTCCTGAGTTGTTCATTTCCTTCTGTGACCTTATTCCTGGTTTTTTTCTTTCTTTTATTATTATTATTATTTTTTGGTAATATAGTTTTTCAGTCTCCCTTCAAATTCTTTCTTCTGTATGATACAATAATGACAAAGTCTTAGATTTATGTCAGTCTTCATATTTATAAAACATGCAATACCTTTTTAGCACAAAATTAAATTGCATTTGCATAATGACCCTTCAAGGTGTGCTGTATAGGACTTATTTTTTCCAATTTACATATAATGAATAAAAGGTTCAAAGACACTCAGTGATAACTGAAGTTCAAGATTACATAAGGTAGATAGTGGCAGAGTCAAGTCTGAAGCCAGAACTCCTGATTTCTAACTTAGTGCTTGTACTGCCCAGGGCCCTGGTAGGAAACAAACAGCATAGTCAAAAGTCTAACTAAAGAGAGCTTAACAAAGGGAACCTAAGAGTGATGGTGAAGTACCTCAGGCTAAACAGGAGTCCTCAAACTATGGCCCTGGGCCACATGCGGTGGTGTGAATTGTATTTGTTTTTTACTTCAAAATAAGATATGTGCAATGTGCATAGGAATTTGTTCATAGTTATTTTTTCTTAACTATAATCCGGCCCTCCAATGGTCTGAGGGACAGTGAATTGGCCCCCTGTTTAAAAAGTTTGAGGATGCCTGAGAAGGTCAAGAGGAGAGAACGGTTAGGAACCTGAAAAAAGAAAAGTAGCTATGGCTGTAACAATAGAAGGATGGTTAGTAGGAGCTGTGGCCTTTAGTGGAGGAATGCAGTCACTGCCAACCTACAGCCTGTCAGGAAGAGGGCAAGATCAACTTCTTTCCCCAGATCATGAGGAAAGCTCAAGGTCTGGCAGAGACATTTTTCCTTACCAATGTCTGATTACGAGGCCATTACAAGTTTCCGAATAAGGAGCAATACATGAAAGTGAGGTCTTAGGAGAATTGGACCAGCAGCATGAAGCAGGGAAGACTGGAGGGAAAAGCTGGAGGTAGGATCAGTCAAAAGGATGCTACAGAACTTAGAATATCTTCCTTTTCTGTCCACCCTGGAATGGGCCTCAACAGAGCGGGCAAGTGAAGCTGCATGAGCGTTGTGGAGGAGTGTCACTTCTCCATTTCTAGGACATGTTTTTGTTTAAAGGAAATATCCTATCATACCTGGATATTTGATATTGAGCTTGAAGTCCTTTTTTAGGTTTTAAGTGGGGTATGACTGGCCTTTTTGCCTTGGTTTGGGATCTTGAAAAGCAGACTCAGCGATAAGGATTCAAGTGTAAGTTTATTAGGTAAATGCCAGGAACACTAATAGGGCAATAATGAAGTGACGGAGGGAAACCAAGAAAGGGCATATTATTAGCACAGCTAACTGGCACTTAACTGGCACTTAATTCCATGGGTAAATTCTGGGAACTGGTGTAAAATGCACAATGGTTCTACTTGAGAGATGAAGGAGTTGGAAAACTTGTATGCCAACTTCTGAGCATCATTAGCTGAGGGTTGCTCTGCAGAATTGTTAATTTCTGACACTTCCAGCCTGTCACATGCACAAGCAGAGTGACCTCCGGTGGTTCTAGAATTAGCCCCCTGATCCAGAGATGCAGATGGTGGCAGCTGGAAGTCATTTTGAGCAAAGTGAACTGGAGATGGCAATTCCTGCTCCATTGTCATTTGTGGGATTATGCTCATCTGCAGTATGGTCCCCACCCACCGGATAAAGAACCTAGACTGCTCTGTCTACACAGAATTCTACTTGGTCAGGCACAAAATTAATCTAAGATGGTTGTTGCAAAAGTTATGGCATTGTTGGATAAATACCAAAGTGGGAAGTGAAATTTGTAGTAAAACACAGGAAATTAAATTTGGTTATTTTTTAAAGTTCCGGGGTAGGGGGGGAATGTTACTAAATGGTTAGGATATAAATGTAGCTAACATCTGTTGCCAACTTGGCAACTAACCAATGATCTGTTCCTAGGACTCTGAGCTGTCAACGCCCAAACAAAAGAAAAACACAATAAACGAAGTGCTGTCATTTTCCATCAAGTTTCAGAACAGTCAATAGTCTCATGCATTCCTTCTGTACTCAGATTTCACTAAGTTTGCATCTCCCAATTCAGCTAGGACATCTGTCCTGCTCTGCATCAGAGCTCTCAGCATGATCTTGAATCCACACAGACACAGGTAAAAAAAAAAAAAAATGAGGCAGAGGGAAGAATTTTCTGTGCCACACTGTGCTGAATTATTTACTCCCAGCACTGGGATTCAGAGAGCGAACGCTTTCTCAGCTTTGAATTTTATTGCAATACAAAGAAATAAAATAAGTAAATAAAGAGAGAGAGAAAGTAAATCCCTTGGAGACCTACTGGCATATGAAACATCTTTTGAAATGGAGCCTAATGCTGAAATAATTGTGTCATTTCGAGTGCTGTACTAATATACTCACAACTATGGCTAAATGCTGGAGCAAAACACAATTTTGCAGCAATAAATTTGTGGCCATTTCTTAAAGCAACCACAAAAAAAAAAGAACCTAAAATTTGCATATATTTAACTAAGCATCTCCAAATTTAGAAATTGACTCCAAAATAATGTTTTCAGGCATTATGTGCAAAACAGTAAGCACAGGTAATAGAAATGAGAATGTCTCTTCGGAAATCAAAATGAAGAAAAAGGATACAACATAGCTTGGGAGGTATTTAAATGCCCATAAAAAAGAGCACTCTACCTTCTTTCACATGGGGACCATAAACATTCCCAATGTATTCTAAAGGGATTATAATCGTGTGGTCACATAAAGTAACTTTATTTTTGTCTCCCACTACTACTTTACATTTATTCAGAAGGATAATTCATTCCCAGCCCTTAGGCAAAACTCTGGGCAGCTCATTTCTTTTCTGGAGTGCTTTACATAAAAAGCTCATCAATTTGTAGGGTCACTTTACAGCCAAATACATTCTCCTTAGTCGGGCGTTGTGGCCGCCGCCTGTAGTCCCGGCTACTAGGGCGGCTGAGGCAGGAGAATTGCCTAAGCCCAGGAGTTGGAAGTTGCTGTGAGCTGTGTGCCGCCATGGCACTCTACTGAAGGCGATAAAGTGAGACTCTGTCTCTAAAAAAAAAAAAAAAGTACATTCTCTTTTTAGAAATTATCAGTGACTGATCGCCACGTCATTGTAATGCTCAACACTTTGAACATGACATACTACTGATGGGAAGCCTGGAGCAGAGCAAGGTGGGAGAGACATGGTCAGCTTTTTCTCCAGAGGAGAAAGAATCATGTTTGTTTTCCTCCCCTAGCTGCTCACCTACTTCCTCACCTCTTCTGCACTGCTGTAGAGGGATGGAGGAGAAATACACATATGGAAAAAGAAAGCCCCTTGAAACCTGGCATGCTTATGAACATCGTCCAACGAGTGTCGTGGTTGCAAGTGAAATGCTGACTTTTTTTCCTAGTGGATGCTATAGTGGGCTTTTTGGAGATCTCCTCTGCCCTGACCAAATTTAGGGACCTCTCACCTATAGTTGTCTTACCCCCAACTGATGGACTCTCCTGTCTCTCCTCTGTACTGTTTTCTCAGTCCATGGCTGTTTTTTGGGGTACATTGTTAGCTTTTTTCTCTGAAGATCTTTACACGCTTCCAAGTGAGCCCTCCTGCCTAGTCCCTAAATTAATTTTATGCTTTTTCATGCTATCTCTGTTTATGGCTATCTGACTCTGTCTTCCTTTCTTTTTCTCTCTCACACACACGTACATAAACACTGGTCCAAATCTGTTTCACAGCAAACACTTAAAACACTTATGCATCCTTTTTGCCAATAAAGTTCAAGAACATAGGTTGATTTCCATGCAGCCACCTGTGAGAGCAGTCATTCATTTCTGGTATGAGTTAGACAGTAGTTTACTGTGTCTCCTTCTCAAATCTTGGGCAACACATACAACTAACTCACCCAATAGTCTCCTTTAAGTCCCTGTCTCTTAACTTGAGGCAAAGAGGGAAGCACTTCCTAGCTTTCTCAACAGAGTTTGCTCAAATAAGATATGTCTAAAAAATCTTCCTCTAAAATCTTACCCTAAACTTGTTTTCCTCTACACTATGAATGAGCATCACAAAACTCAGAAAATTTCTTTCTGCAAACCTTGTAAGAAAGTCTATATCCCAAGTCACTTTGGTATCTACTATCTAGTAGTATCTCAGGAGAAATTTCTGTAAGTAAAAAGCATTGAGGAGGCTATTTTTCCCTTAGTCAAAACTTGGAGGTGCCCACAGATTCAGCAGTAAGAAAAACCTTGCTTGTTATTTTTGGATTTTCAGATGGATTCAGAATCAAATTTTACTGAAGGCTAGTATGTCAACATTTGTTAGGAAATCATCACGTGTTCCCAAGGTAACTATTATGTATAAAATGATATATTTCTTTTTTTTCCCCATATAAAGAGCTGGAGGTGTATAAAAATGAAATGGCTTGCCTAAAGACATTAATGAGCTGTTAGAACTTGGTAAAGAGCTCCCTTATTATGTGGTCAGCCAACTGACTAAGCCTGTTAACAGACATGTGGCATAATTCAATCTAATAATTTCTTTCTGTCCCCAGGCCCTTTAGTTGAGGTTGAACTGAACAATTTATTATTTATTTGGGTTACTATCTGTGACCCAAAATCAGAATAGTCAAGAAAAGTTTGGAAATTTTATCCTTGAAGGAGAAAGTAAAGGTATTTTGGAGTCAGAAGTTGTGACAAACCTGGAAGGTAAGAGATTGTTGGATTAAATTATATTGGCACATCAGACTGCAGAAGAATTAATGTACCCAGGACAAGGACAACTTGAAGTTAATGTGAAGTTCCCTTATGTTGGTGAATTATTCTATATCCCCTACTCAAACATAAAGCCTCCTCATGGAGATGAGATCCACCTTGGAGATATCCACAACTTATCCCCTTGGCAGATCCTAGAAGCCTGCTGCCTACTGGAGAGCCCATCTTCCTAACTTTCTGCTTCCCTACTATGTCCATCTTGTTCTATATGAGCCTTCCCATGCCCATAGCTGAAGATATATAATCACTTCATAGAAGGAAATGGCAGCTACTCACCAAACCTTTTCTCTTGTCTTCCTGGGCACAGAGTTAGACCTCATTTCCAAACCTTCCCTGAAATTATGTATAACCATATGTCTAATTCTTATTCAATCTAGTGTAATTAGGAAATGCTGTGTGTCTTTTTCAAATCTTGCCCATAGATACATCCCCCCATGCTATTCTCCATGTTGTTTCCCTTTGTACTGAATTGATGTAAGTGAGTCTAGCAAGCTTGGAAGCTGCATGCTGAGAATGTGTTTAATATCACAGAAGAAGCCTGGGTCCCTATATCACTACTTGGGAGATTGCTGCCCACCAACTAGACCACCTATTTTGGACTTAACCTGAGCAAAAAATAAACTTATTTTGTGTTTGAACCATTATATATGTTTGGGGTTGTATATTACAGTAGCTAGAGTTACCTTAACTAATACAAACCCCCTTGGAAAAGTTGTTTGAGAAATACATACAACTCTAGTGAGTTGCTAGACTCATTTCCACACAATTCAGTACAAAGTTATGTATTTATGTGTGTGTGTGTGTGTATATGTATATATATCAAGGTTTCAATTAAGAATTTCATGCAGAAAAAATTATAAATATGTATGACTTTGAGCTTCATCAGGACAGAACCCATATCTTAGTTGTCTTTGTATTCTCCTAATAATAGTTCTTGAAAGGGTCTCTAATGTAGTAGGAATTCAAAGACTGTTTAAAATGTTTTATGTTGAAATTTTAAGAAAATGTATAGACTGTGAGAAGATTAAAGGATCTTTTACATAGTAAGAGCTAATTAAGGGCTTATTGAATAAATAGATGAGTGAATAAATGCTATAGTTTAATGGAAATAAGTTTCACCTTAGGATTCACAGGCAACTTTTCTCATCTTTAAAATGAGGATTATAATACCTTGCCCTTCCTACCCAACAGGTAATGTGTTATTATCAAACCAAGAATGTACTTTCAAACATTTAATTTCTAAAGTATTAAGTGTTAGACACATGTAACTGCTCTAGGATAATTTCCATAGGTTACTTTATGCTTTGTTAGTATGTTGAAAGAATATTTATTTTGGAGTTGAAGATCAAGAAAGGAGAATTATCTTCGAAGCACTTCTGAACATGTTGACTTTTTTTTTTTCAGTTTTTGGCTGGGGCCGGGTTTGAACCCACCACCTCTGGTATATGGGGCTGGCATCCTACTAACTGAGCCACAGGTGCTGCTCCATGTTGACATTTTTTTTAAAGCTGTTAGTAACTTGAATACTTTAGACCTCTGAAAATTCTGGGTTCATACTAATTTGCAGGCAAAACAGTGCCAAAGATTTGCCACTGGACTCGACTCAAGAGAACATCTTTGCACCATCAATGCCTTGCCATTATGAGTAGACATGTTCCCTCCATATCTCTGTAGAATGTACCTGCCACTTCTCAGATTCCTGCTTAGTAATCAGAATCAGAAAAGCATTAATCAACTTCTCTGTGCCAAATACTATGGAAGTTAATTCAGCCATATTAACATAATTGAAATATTAGAATGCTTAAACACTTTCATTCATACGAAAATACATTTGGATATGTCTGGAACCAAGCTGGCAAAGAACAAATGCAAGGAATGGTCTCTTCTCCATTGCTGGTGGGAATGCAAAATAATATGTTCCTTTTGGAAAGAAGTTTGGAGAACACTCAGGGATCTAAAAATTGACCTGACATTGGATCCTGCAGTTCCTCTACTAGGAGTATATCCAAAAGACCAAAAATCACTTTGCAAAAGAAATATTTGCACCAGATTATTCATTGTAGCTCAATTCATAATAGCCAAGTCATGGAAGAAGCCCAAGTGCCCATCGACCAATGAATGAATTAACAAATTGTGGTATATGTATACCATGGAATACTATGCAGCCTTAAAAAGAGATGGAGCCTTTACCTCTTTTATGTTTACATGGAGGGACCTGGAACACATTCTCCTGAGTAACATATCTCAGGAATGGAGGAAAAGGTATCCAATGTACTCAGTACTTCTATGAAACCTACTTACAATTTACTCATACTTTCTTATGAAAGATAGAGCACAATTATAGCCCAGGATTAAGGTGAGAAATGGAGGGGGATGGGAGGGGAGGGAGGAGGCTTGATGGAGGGAGGGGAAAAGGCAGGACCACACCTATGGAGCATATTGCAAGGGCACAAGTCAAGTCTGTCAAGTGTAGAACATAAATGTCTTAACACAATAATCAAGTAAATGAGGCAAAAGCTATGTTGATTGGTTTGATGTAGGCATGTCAGATTGTATAAAAAAATCAACACATGGTAGCCCACATATACATAAATGCATTCATGAGCTATGTGTATGTGACTTAATTAAAAAAAAAAGAATAAAAGAAAAGAAAATGGATAAGATCTAGCCAGGTGTGGTGGCATGTTCCTGGAGTTCCAGCTACTCAGTAGGCTGAGGCAGAAGGATAGCTTAATCTCAGGAGTTTGAGGCCAACCTGGGCAATATAACGATACTGTCTCTTAATTTTTTTTTTAAATGGATAAGATCCAGTGATCCATGGAATGGTTCTGTGTGGACTTTTGGTCAGAAGCCTGAGAGTCAGGGTTCAGCAAAAGTGGCAATGCAATATGCCAATGGTAATGACAACCCCCCATCAGCTACAGCTGAGAGGTATATGCTGCAGCTTCAATGACTGCTCCAGTTGTTGAAAGAATTTATCTTGTACTGGCCAGGAAAGTGACCTTCACTAGGATTCAAGAACTTAGGCTGCAAAGTAAGACTTTGAATTGTTTTTATTTATTTCTGGGGTGAATAGAACATCTGAGAGTGTATTTTAATAATCCAGTAAAGACTAAAAAGTAATAGGCATTTGAGGGGCAGGCAGTAATAATAACAGGAACACTAATAACTTATATTTATGGAACATCTGATAGGTGTAGCTGCAAGCACTTGTTACAAATGTTTTCTTATTTAATCTTCACAACTACTCTTCCCATTTTACAATAAGCAAAGTAACATTTATTTATTTATTTATTATTTTTTATATTTATTAAATCATAATTGTGTACATTGGTGCAATCATGGGGCACAATGTGCTGACATTATATACAAACTGAAATGTTTTCATTGAACTATTTATCATAGCCGTCATGGCCTTTTAATCACTATATGAAGACATTTATATTCTACATTACAAGGGTACAAGCAAAGTAACATCTAATCAGAGAGGTTACGTAATCTTCTGAAGATCACATGGTGAGTGAAGAAATGGGCACAGTCAGGTATGGATCTGTTTGGCTCCCAGATCTATTTTCATAAGCACACTACACTGTACTGTAGCACATGAGAGAGATACAGGCCTTGTAACTTCTTTGATAGCAGCTCAGGGCCATGGACAAGCCTGTTTTCCTTCATTGTTTTGTCTAAAGTGGTATGTACTGCTGAAAGGGGAACAGTAGCCTTTTGTTGATAAAAATATTTTCTCCATGATCCCCGCCCTGGCCCACTCTCTTGCACATGGACTGTGGAAAATGGGCTCTTCTTGATTCCATTAGAACAGAGTTAGTAGATGTAGGTGAAATGTTCCTACAGAGAAAGCATCACAATGTCACGATAGTAGCCCACAGTAACACTAAGAATGAGGGAGCCCAGCTCATTTTTCCTTATGAAATGATTCAAATAGTTTTCAGATGTGGTAGGTGAGATGCAACTCAAAGCTTGCTGGACTTCAAAGATCTCCCCCCTTTTAAATGCAGTCTGTGTGTTTTCCAGCGGAAATGCAATCTCTTATGATTTTATGATTCAACACAGTTGTTGCTTTTAAGTATACCTGAAATCCCAGAGGCCCCCTTGGGCAAATCTTTTTAAGTGAGAAAGCTACATTTTACCAAGTCAGATAACTCAATTTAGACTTCCAAGAAGCTTGGGATGTGATTTGAAACTTCTACCTATTAAAATGTGAGCTAGTATAAGAGGTGGAAAAATTCATCTCGTCTTTGCTTATCTGCTACCAGAGGCTGGGAATATTTCCTTGCCCACCATTTCGACACAGAGAAAGACAGAAGACAGAGACACATAGATCAGGAAAGCAAATTTCCACAAAGTCAGGGCAGGAGACTTAGTTCCTATTTCTCTCTCATCCAGTGGAAAAAGAAGGCATAGGATTAGGAATTCTTAGTTACAGTTCAATACAGTTGTGTTATGTGGACTACACATGGTACCCTGGCAGAGGTTAGTATTTGAGTTTAAATACAGTCTTTGCCACTTTCAAACTATGTGATTTTTGAAGCTGCTTAACATCACTGTTTCAGCTAGGAGAATACTCAGAGATCTAAAAATAGACCTGCCATTTGATCCTATTATTCCTTTACTTGGTATATACCCAGAAGACCAAAAATCACATTATAACAAAGATATCTGTACCAGAATGCTCATTGCAGCCCAATTCATAATTGTTAGTCATGGAAGAAGCCCAAGTGCCCATTGACCCATGAATGGATTAATAAATTGTGGTACATGTATGCCATGGAATATTATGCAGCCTTAAAGAAAGATGGAGACTTTATCTCTTTCATGTTTACATGGATGGAGCTGGAACACATTCTTCTTAGCAAAATATCTCAAGAATGGAAGAAAAAGTATCCAATGTATTCAGCCCTACTATGAAGCTAATTTATAGTTTTCATATGAAGGCTATAAGCCAATTATAGCACAAGAATATGGGGAAAGGGGCAAAGGAGGGGAGAGGAAGGGGGGGAGAGAGGGTAAATGGTGGGATCACACTTATGGTGCATCTTAGAAGGGTACAGGTGAAACTTACTAAATGCAGAATACAAATGTTTTCATACAATAAATGAGAAAAATCCCATGAAGGTTATGTTGAATAGTTGGATGAAAATATTTCAGATTGTATATGTGCCCAGCACATTGTACCCCATGATTGCACTAATGTACACAGCTATGATTTAATAAAAAAAATAAAATGAGGATAATAGTTCTGATCTCATTGGGTTGTTGAGAGAATTCAAAAAGTTAATTGTGTAAAATGCATAGACCCATACTTGGTACACTGTAAGAACTCAATAAATGTTAAAGGTATTAAAGCCATTATAATCTGTTCCAAAGAGGCTCTGGGAACCAAAAGGAATTCTAAGTCTCCAGAATTCTGGACATGATTTTGCCTCCTAATAGATTTCAAATTATTAGGGTTAGTTCACAATTCAACTTTGACCTTCTGAGGTCATTCAAGAATGGTCTGATCCATTCTATCAGTGTGGTATCAAGCCGATCTCCTAGGAACATTATCGGGTTCCCTGGCATAGTTTCAGATTTGAATTACAAATGCTAAAGAAAGAAATGCTATAACATGGAGAGTCACTGTAACTCAGAGCACATGGTAAGTGTGGGCAGAATGCTAGCTGACGATTGAGCAAGATAGTGACACAACTCAGGTGACATTAATGGACATTGCATTTGAAGAAGGATGCAATTGGTGTATGTGGGTTACTGGCCATGGCGCTAAGACACTGATGATAGAAGGAGTCTTGCACTAGATTTCAGGTCAGTGAAGAGGAGCAATATAATAGTAAATGAACACTTTTCAAAGACCCACTATAGTCAGTGGTTCTCAACTTTCCTAATGCCGGGACCCTTTAATACAATTCTGCATGTTGTGGTGACCACCAACCATAAAATTATTTTCGTTGCTACTTCTTAACTGTAATTTTGCTACTGTTATGAACCGTATGAATTGAACCGTGTGAAAGGGTCGTTCAACAGCCAAAGGGGTCATGACCCACAGATTGGGAACCACTGCACTATATGCTGGATATGTTGTATGACAATTTTCCAACAAATACTACTTACTTTCTCTAATTACATGTTACTTTCTTTTTTGTAAAATGCAGACAGACGATTAAATTAGAAAATGTTGGAAAGGTACTTGCAATAATGGCTTACCCATAACAAATAATCAATAAATATAGATTATTATTAGTGCTCCTGTTATTATTACTGTCTCTCCCTCAAATGCCCATTGCTATTTAGTCTTTACTGGATTAATAATGTATGTTTTATTCGCCTCAGGAATAAATGAAAACAATTCAAAGTCTTACTTTCCATCTTAAATTCTTGATCCAAGATCAACACCTAACATAAAGCACAGGGGTCAAGGAATAATAAAAATATAGTCCTCCCAGGGAGTAAATTTGTTTTAGGATTTGCCAGAGCTCTACAAGGAGGCAGTATAACGGAAAGAGCACTGACTTTTAGGGCCAGATTTGAAGGTCAAATCTAATGAAATCCATTTAACTTGGGAACTTTGAACAAGTTACTTTGTCTCCTTTGGTCTCTTTATAATTTTTTTTTTTTTTTGAGACAAAGTCTCACTTTCTTGCCCCTGGTAGAGTGCTGTGGCATCATAGTTCACAGCAACCTCAAACTCCTGGGCTCAAGAAATCCTCTTGTCTCAGCCTCCCAAGTAGCTGGGACTAAAGTCAATGGCCACAATGCCTGGCTAGTTTTTTTATTTTTTTAGTAGAGATGGATGGAGTCTTGCTCTTGCTCAGGCTGGTCTGGAATTCCTGAGCTCAGGCAATCCACCTGCCTCGGCCTCCCAGAATGCTAGGATTATAGGCATGAACCACTGCACCCAGCCCCCCCATGAACTATTTTTTCAAACAACTCTCACAGGGAAATGCTCTCTATAGATTAGATGAAATAAGTACAGGAGGTAATTTTCCAGAGTCCCTTTCCCCAGACCTTGTAAGTGTTCTGTGAACTGGTAGGGAATGCAGAGTCACACTGTGCATACTACTCAACTACATGATCACTAGAATCCCTTCTGGGTCTAATGCTCTAAGCATGCTGCCTTCTTTCCTTAAATACCAGGCTGGCATCTCATTATCCCTTCAACCTGCTCTGCTTAAACCTACCTTTCATCCTGGGCTTCCTTATATTTGAAAGACATTCTGATTTCTCCTCTCCATAGGATCTACATTAGTGGTCATAGTTTTTCACCCTTGGACCATTCTAAATGGCGTACTTCTTTCATTTGTTCAGTACAATATTAAAAAAAAAGTGTTGAAATATCTCTTGGCAAACATGCCTTGTCCAGCTCCTATTAGGTCTTACTACTCTGTAGTACTTTCTCCTACCCAAGTCAAACACTTATATTACATACCTGGCCCCCACAGGCGTCTGAATTCATGATGCCAGATCTTCCATGTCATTCAAGGTCTAGCTCAAATCTAGCTTTTAGACTCCTCTAGTTACTCCTTTCTCAATTATCCTATTGTACTTACTATATAGCTATAAAGATAAAAATAAAAAAATAGAAAACAGTAGATAGTCACATGAGGTTAATTTTGGCAAACTAATTGGAGAAAGAAGATCACCTTCTTCTGGATCTCTTATAACAACTTTTAACAAGTACACAATCTCTTCTTGATTGAATGGTCAAATATGTGACCATGGAATAGAATTAATTTGAAAAGATTGTTTAATAATCATGATCAGTGGTATAGTAAGATGACACTAATTTCAATTAAGAAAAAAACCCTCAAAATATTACAACCTTAATACAATGGAACTTAATTTCTTATATACAAGTCCAGTGTGGGTGTACTAAGTATATGGATAACTTAAAAAGAAAACCTTTTATTTTAAAATAATTTTAGGTTGACAGAAGAACTGTCAGATACTCTTTCCCTAGTTTCTATTTTATGCAACCATGCTGCATTTACTACAACTATGAAATTGGCTGGCATGGTGGCTCATGCCTGTAACCTTAGCACTCTGGGAGGCTGAGACTAGTGGACTGCTTGAGTTCAGGAGTTTGAGACCAGCCTGAGCAACAGCAAGACCTCATCTCTACTAAAAATAGAAAAACTAGTCGGGCATTGAGGTGAGTGCCTGTAGTTCCAGCTACTCAGGAGGCTGAGGAAAGAGGATCTCTTGAGCCCAAGGATTTAAGGTTGCTGTGAGCTATGATGTCATAGCACTCTATGCCGGGAGGCAGAGTGAGACTGTCTCAAAACAAACAAACAAACAAACAAACAAATAAAACTATGAAATTAACATTGATACAACACAATTAACTAAACTACAGACTTTAATTGGATTTCACCAGTTTTTCTTTTAGCATCATTTATCTGTTCCAGTTTCCAGTCCAGGATATGACATTGCATTTAGTTGTCATATCTGTTTAGTCTTCTGCAACCTGGGTTGTTTTTCGATTTTTACTTGCTTTTCATGACTCAGGCACTTTTGAAGAGTAGTGTATAGGTGCTTTGCAAAATATCCCACAATTTAGGTTTGTCTGATGTATTTTTTTTCTTCCTGAGTCAGAGTCCTACTCTTTTGCTCAGGCTACAGTACCATGGCATCATAGCTCACAGCAGCCTCAGACTCCCAAGGGCAAGCGATCCTCTTGTCTCAGCCTCCCAAGCAGCTGGGACTACAGACACCCACCACAATGCCTAGCTAGTTTTTCTATGTTTAGTAGAGATGGGGTTTTGCTCTTGCTCAGGCTGGTGTTGCATCCTAAGCTCAAGCAAATTCACCTGCCTTGGCCTTCCAGAGTGCTAGAATTACAGGCATAAGCCACCGCGCCTGTCTGATTTATTCTTATGATTAGACTGGGGTTCTGGGCTTTGGGGAAGAATACCATTGAGGTAAAGTATCCTTCTTATAGCATCATATTAGGCATGTGAAGTCTACAGAACTTTCAATTGCTTCTTAGCCTCAATCTTCTTGGTTAAGGCAATATCTGTCAGGCTTTTCCACTGTAAAGTTACTATTTTTTTTTTCTATTTCACACTCTATTCTTTGGAAGCAAGTTACCAAGTCCAGCCTACACTCAATGAGAGGGAAATTAAGCTCCACTTTCTGGAGGAAAAATTTGCAAGCAATTTGTGGACATATGTTAAAACTTCTACAATAACAAACAAATATTTAGGGGTAAATGCTTTGAGGCTATGCAAACATTTCGCTTCTCCTTGAAGTTTCTTCCACTAATTTTAGTATTCATCAGTGGGTTCTGCCTGCAGCAATTACTATTGTGGTGTTATAATACTGATTTCTTATTTCTTTCATCTCTTCAACATTTATTATTTGGAACTATATTATAATAGTTTTCTCTATCTATTTATTTATTCAATTATTTTCTCACTCCATGGATATTTATTTATTCTTTGGGTTATGATTCAAAATTAATGTTTATTTTCTAGCTCAAATTTTTATAGCCTTGGTCATGAAGAACACTTTCAGGTGGGCACCTTTACCCTCTGACATGCTTCCACATTTTAAAATTTATTTTATATTTCTTTCTTTATTAGAATTTCCTTATTTTCTTTCATTATAGATGCTTCAAGGTCAGTCCCTGCCTGAACTCTTGAATTACTCAAATTTTGATATGTTGTATTTTATTTATTTTTTATTAAGTCATTTGTATGTGGATCATAAATACATTTATGCCATTATGGGATTCAATATGTTGATTATTTATACAAATTGGAGTGCTTATATCCTACTAATCAACATAGCCTTCACCTCATTTACCCAATTACAGCATTAAGACATTTGTGTTCTTCACCTGATAGATCCAACTTGTACTTGCAATATGCTCCATAGGTGTGGTCCCCCTCTATCCACCCACTCCCCCTCCTTTCTCCTCTCCCTCCCCTGTCCTCCTTCATCCTAGGCTATAGTTCTGTTTCATTTTTTCATATGCAAGTTTGAGTGATTATAAATTGGTTTCACAGTAGTACTGAGTACTTTGGATATATATTTTTCCATTCCTGAGATACTTTACTAAGAATATTTTTTAGCTCCATCCATGTAAACATAAAAGATGTAAAGTCACCATTTTTTTTAATGCTGCATAGTATTCCATGGTATACATATACCACAATTTATTAATCCATTCATGGGTCAATGATATGTTGCATTTTCATCTTCATTTAGTTCAATTTTAAACTTTCATTGAGACTTCCTTTTTGGCCCATAATTTATTTAGGAGAATGCTGTTTAATTGCCAAATATTTGGAGATTTTACAAGTTAGCTTTCTATTATTGATTTTTAGCTTGATTCTGGTATGGTCCAAGAACATACTTTGTATGAGTATTTTATTGTATTGTATTTTTTTGAGACAGAATCTCACTCTGTTGCCCCAGGCTAGAGTTTCCTGACACCATAGCTCACAGCAACCTCAGACTCCTGGGCTGAAGAGATCCTCTTGTCTCAGCCTCTCAAGTAGCTGGGACTACAGGTGCCGGCATCAATGCCTGCCTAGTTTTTCAACTTTTTTAGTAGATACAGCATCTCACTCTTGCTCAGGCTGGTGTTGAATGCCTGAAATCAAGGGAGCCACCTGCCTAGGCCTTCCAGAGTGCTAGGATTATAGGCGTGAGCCATCTCGCCCGGCTGACTATTCTTTTAAATTGGTAAGGTTTGTTTTAAGAGCCAGAATATGGTCGATTTTAGTAAATGTTCCACGTGCACTTAAGAATAATGTTTATTTTGCTGTTGTTGTGTTGAGCATTCTATTAACAGCAGCTAGGTCAAGTTGGTTGATAGCATTGTTTAGCTTACCTTACTGATACTTATTGATATTTTGTTTACCCTTTAAATCAGTATATTCCAACTAGAATTGTGGATTTCTGTATTTGTCCTTTCCAATCGAGGCTTGTTTAGAATGCCAAAACACCAACTGAGGCATGTCAAAATCCTGAAGAGTTTATTTGAGCAGATAGCCATGCAGGAATTGGGCAGGGGTTCAGTGTTCTGATAAAGGAGAACAAGGGAAACATTTTATAAGTTGTTCACAGAAGACAAAGAAATTATTTGATCAGTTAGAGTGGAACAGTAGTCTTATTTGAATGGTTCCAGAGGAAAGTTCCTAGTTGGAGGTTAGCTGAGGGTTTCTGATTGGGTAAGCTTAAGTTTTGTTTTACTGTTTACACTGATTTGGGTTTTAGTTTGCTTATGGAGGAACTCAGCATGCCGAAGCCATCTCAGCCTATGGACTGCTCAAGTAAATTTTTTTTATAATTTTATTGAATCATAATTGTGTACATTGGTGCAATCGTAGGGCACAATGTGCTTCATATACATTTAAAAATATTTTGATCATACTGTTACAGATAGCCTTCATGGCCTTTTCTTGATCACTATATAAAGACATTGATACTCTACCTTTAATAAGTTTCACTAGTACCCTGCTAAGATGCACCGTAGGTGTGTTCCCACTAATTGCCCTCCCTCCACCGATCCTCCCCCCTCCCCTCCAGGTCTTATTTTAATCCTTAGACCTGACTTTCAGCTCTGCTGAGAGTAATAAAATAATATACTTAAGGTCATGTCCAAAAGGAAAGAATGTATAAAAGTTGTGTGTCTTTAACATTGGTCAGCAGTGCAGACTTCGTCTACATTATGGTCATTTTCCTTATGGATTTTTTTTTTTTTTTTAATTTGAGACAGAGTCTCACTTTGTTGCCCTTGGTAGAGAGCTGTGTGATGTCCCAGCTCACAGCAACCTCGAACTCTTGAGATTAAGCAATTCTCTTGCCTCAGCCTCCTGAATAGCTGGGACTATGGGTGCCCGCCACAACGCCCAGCTATTTTAAGAGATGAGGTCTCACTCTGGCTCGAACTCCTGAGCTCAGGCAATCCACCCAGCTTGGCCTCCCACATCGGGCCTCTGTGTGGGTCTTTATATCCTTTTTCCCTTTTTCTTTTTCAGGGGCCTTGGTCCGGCTCATCCCAATCCATCAGAAAGGTTGTGATCATGTTTTACCACAAAATAAAAGGGCATGGGGCCTCAACTTTTGGTTTTCAGGTAGCTCCTAGCCTATAAGCAACTTTGGCCCATTCCTCCTCAGCTTTAGTTCTGCAAACTATGGATTTATTTTGAGGGCCATATTTATATAGTCACAGAATGTCTTTGGTGGCACCTCTCCCCAAGAGCGAGAGGCACCAAATTGCTTTCTAATTGCATATCTGAGTGAAGATTCTGGAAGAGTCAAAGAGAACCCGTGGCACCTGGATATGGAAGTGGCTAAATATTCTATGTTCCAGAACACCCAACCTTCCTCTTTACATGACTACTTGGAGCACCAAGGGGGAGAGCAGGGCAGTGTGCACAGGGAACAGGCCCAGAGCCACAGGAGCCCTTCCCCTCCCTCACCGCTTTCTCTCCTCCCTTCCCTGCCAGCTTCCTCTACTCCTGTTCCCACAAAATGTCCACACGCCACCTGACTTTGTTTGAGTGTCCCCCAGAAGCAGATCTTGACATAAAGATTCAAGTGCAACTATTATAGTTTATTTGGGAGATGATTCCAGGGAATACTAGTGGAGGAGTGGGAAAATGGGACAGGGAAAGGAAAGGAAGTAAACGATCAAGCCAGTTCCCACTGTGGGTGTGAGAGCCCTGTCCCACCAGAGACCTGTGGGGCCAGCATAGCAATTGGACAGTTACCCATCCCAGGGGGAACAGAGTTGGGGCACATGTTCCCCTTGTCATTGGTGGAGAGCTGCTCCCTGGGTATTAACCCCTGGGCACTCTGACTTTCCCTGCATGGAGGTGGACACGCTCTCAGCAGGAGGCAACCAGACAAAAGCCCTCAGAGGGAAGGTGGCATGTCCAAGGTGTCACATGTCGCTTCTGACACCACCTTGTCAGGACTGGCCAGGCCTCAGGCCCGGCTTAACTAGGTTCTGGACACGGACCACTAAGTTACTTTGCTCAGGTCTCTTAGGTGCCCGAGGGCTGTCTACTTTAACTGGAGAGAGAGAGCGCGTGTGTCTGAGAGAGAGTACAGCAGTTTTCTTAGAAAGATAGATCTCAGTCTTTAGCAGAGCTTGGTAATCTTGAGCAGAGAGACATGCCCTTTCCACCCATGTGTTCCATTATTGAGCTATACAGGTATTTCTTATAACTCTCACTCCTCCCAGCCATAGGGTATACGGGCTGCAACACAAGGTGATTACAGTAACACCTTCAGGATATAGAGTGAGGGTCTTACAGACGCAGGCAGGGCCTTGGCCATATGCTCCCATGCCCTGTCCCAGGCGCCACGTGAATTTTCATCACAAACCCTTTGTTATAGGATGAATTGTATCCTCCCAAAATTCATATGTTGGAGCCTTAATCCCCAGTACTTCAGAATGTCTAAGTATTGAGACAGAGACTTTATTATTTTTTATATTTTTTATTTTTTGAGACAGAGTCTCACTCTGTGGCCCTAGGTAGAATGCCGTGGCATCATCATAGCTCACAGCACTCTCAAACTCTTGGGTTCAAACGATCCTCCTGCCTCAGTCTCCTGAGTACCTGGGACTATAGGCGCCTGCCTGTATGCCCAGATGTTTTTCTATTTTTAGTACAGATGGAGATTCACTTTTGCTCAAACTAGTCTTGAACTCCTGAGCTCAGGCAATCCACCTCCCTCAGCCTCCCAGGCTTTGCAGTACTTAAAAACACCCTCCCCCAGTTCTACTTCTCCATCCCCAGAGTTGTCTCTGGTTGGCCCAGCTCATCTTTTCAAGTCAGGCGACAGGTCAGAGGTGACTGAACCATCTTTTGATCAGGTGTCCGTCTCAGTCCAATCAGCTGTTGGGGGAAAGCAGGGTCACATGGCCAAGGCTATGTGTGAGGAGAGATCTCTGCATCTTGGCCCAGAGGACGGAGGTGGCCAGTCCTCTCTGCGCTTGCCTTAACCCAGGCCATTTTCAAACCACTGTGTCATTGTCCTAGAGACAGATCATCCAGGGGAAACAAGTCAGCACAATGTCAAACCTCTAGACTCTGCTTTAGCAACCCACACCTTGGGCCACGTGTGGGCTGGTTTCCTGGCTTGGAGACTGTGACCATGAAAGCCCAAGTCTTGTCCACTGGGGATGAATCGGAAGCTGAGAGGCATAGCTTGCCTCATCTGGAAGCCAGCAGGATGCGAGGCTGACAGTTAATTAGATTAATTAGGGAACTGTGCCTTAAATGTAATTCTGTTTTCATGAGCTTTTAAAGCCTATCAAAATGTTTGCTGAGCTTTATAGCTGGTAATTAACAACCTTGTAAAAATATACAAGGAAACAAGGAGATATCAGGGAGCTAATGAGTGTGGCAGCTGCCAGGCTCACAGACAGAGCCTAGCTCTGCCTTTCACATCACAGGGTGTGAGTCCCAGCTCTGCCTCGACTTGCTCAGCAAGTCTCTTGCCCTCTCTGATCTCTGTGTCTTTGCTGTCTCGTGAAAAGGCTGGATGTCCTCTGAGCCCTGAGCCAGCCACATTTCTCAGCCTCCCCCTTTCTTGTGCCTGAGAGTTCAGTCCACTGCACTCTCCACTGCTTGGAGGGCCGCTCAATCACTACAATAGGTAGGATGCCAACAATAGGCAGGAATCCTAGCATCCCAATGGCTTTTGTGGCCAAAGGTCCGTTCACCCTTCCCTGTTAACAAATTTTTCCTTTGGCAGATGGCTCCCTCCCAGTTCTCAGTCCCTATGCTTTAGTCTCTGGAGCTAGGGGTGGGCATGGGTCTCAGCTGCAGCCCATCCGAGGGCCTCAAGGATGATCACCTGACCTAATCAGAGTCAAGGAGGCACCAGTGACCCCAGGGCTCTCCATACTAGGACTGGGATGGATACATAGGGCTGCCTGGGTCAAATGGTCAGAAAGGGACCCAAGGAAAGAACCTTCACATTTTCAATTTCTAGGTTTGAGAGACAAGAAAGCTCGGAAAGGAGATGAGAGCAGGAAGAACCAGTTTTTGCCAGTTACTAGCTTAAACCCACTCCCATAATAATAGAGTACAAACCAGGGTTATGCTGATTCCCCAGAGAGCTCATCTCACACAGACAGTGCTGTAGATGTGTCTCCAGGAGTGCCACAGGGCCACTAACTAGCAGCCCCTGTCTGCTGTGGTTTCTCCTGGAGACAGAGCCCAGCCTCAAACTGGGTGGGAACTTCCAGGCATCAATGCGATGATAAGTACTTAATAAACACAAGGATCTCTTTCCCACAACACCACTGACATCCTGGGAGTACATTGTTGACCCAATGGCTCTGCTATAACACTGTTGTTGACAATGTTCATTATATTTTCCAATGCCTCCTTTGTAAGAACTCACATGATAAATTTGTAGGAAGAGTTGAGATGTCTTGAATAATTGGTAGATTTTTTTTTCTGGACAATAATCCATTAGCTATGGAGAGTTATGGAATCTATTAGCTTTCCTTTTTGCTTTCACCTTCAGGGGACTCCAAGTGAAATTAAATGACCTTTTTAAGGTCACTGATTACCTTCATGGTGCTAAATTCACTGGCTAGTCCTCAGTTTTCATCTTTTTTAACTCATCAGCAGCATTTAACATAGATGGTGACTCCCCTAAAAACCCTTTCTTCTTTTGGCTTCCAGGATCTCTAGTCTCCTGATTTTATTCCTATCTCATTGGCCACTCTCTTCTTTGTTGATTTTTTTGAAAAATTTAATTTATGTATTTATGTATTTCAGAGTCTCATGCTGTTGCT
Source organism: Arctocebus calabarensis (assembly GCA_963573935.1). Lineage (NCBI taxonomy): Eukaryota > Metazoa > Chordata > Mammalia > Primates > Lorisidae > Arctocebus > Arctocebus calabarensis. Next base: position 13,272 of record CAUYON010127766.1, on the reverse strand, counting down.
CCAGGCTACAGTACCATGGCATCAGCCTCGCTCACAGCAGCCTCAAACTCCTGGACTCAAACAATCCTCCTGTCTCAGCCTCCCGAGTAACTAGGACTATAGGCAACTGCCACGATGCCCACCTAATTTTTCTATTTTTAGTAGAGACAGATCTTGCTCTTGCTAACTCCTGAGCTCAAGTGATCCTCCTGCCTGAGCCTCCTAGAGAGCCAGTATTACCGGAATAAGACACTGCACCCAGTCTACATCCCACATCTTTGTTTTTGTTTTTTGCCTTTAGTTTTTGAGACAAAGTCTCACTTTGTTGCCCTCAGTAGAGTGCTGTAGTGTCACAGCTCACAGCAACCTTACACTCTTGGGCTCAAGCGATTCTCTTGCCTCAGCCTCTCAAGGAGCTGGGACTACTGGCACCCACCACAACACCCGGCTATTTTAAGAGGCAGGGTCTGGCTCTGGCTTTGGCTCAGGCTGGTCTCAAACTCATGAGCGCAGGCAATCCACCAGCCTCGACCTCCCAGAGTGCTGGGATTACAGGCATGAGCCACCGTGCCCCGCCTGCCACTACCTTTAAAATATATCCTGTATCCAGCTCGTATTCCAACCACCATCACCTCTTGCCTGGATTTTGGCAATATTCTTCTAACTGGTTTTCCTAATTCTGCACTTTTCACTTGAAGTCTATTGTAATCACAGCCTCCAAAGGGATTTCTTTCAAGCCATATCATGCCACCCTCTGCTCCTGCAATGGTGCCATCATTCTTGTAGTAAAAGCCAAAGCTCTTACATGATCCATCAGGCCCCAGATGTTCTGTTTGCCTGTTTCCTCTCTGGTCTTTTCTCCCACGTGACTTTCTTCATGCAAAGATGATGACTGGTGGTTGCAGGAGTGGATGTGCTTTCTCAGAGTGAGGGAGCAAAGAGGTAAGAGAAGAAAAGAAGACCCGCAGTACAGGGGGAAAAAATTTAAGGCCTGAGAAGGGCAGCCAGAGGCCAATGAGAGGGCGCAGTACGAGGTGGGTCCACCAAAACCGAGGAGAGAGAACGTCTCAAGAAGAAATGATGTCTCACTGAGGGCCCCACAGGCTGAACATCCCATCGTCAATTTCCCTTTTGTGCTGTTAAAATTTTTAAACTTTCTCAGATGATGAGCTATTTGTCAGGGAAGCAGTATCTTGGCAGCCACACTGGCTAAGGAGAAAAAATACTAGCATCTTTCAACTGGTCATTTTTTTCCCCTTTTCAGCCTAAGCAGGCCAGAACCAGTATCCATTATTAATAGATGCATGTTTTATTAATGTTATAAAGGCCGAAGATTTGTAACTTTAATAATCTAGATTCTTATTTTAAATTCTCCAACATTATTATTTATTGATTAGCTGGGAATGTTTCTTTTGCAATTGCCAATCTGCCAATTCCTGGAGGGGAAGTGGACGTGTTAGAATTAGAATTGACACTGACTCCAGGGAGCATAACAAAACTCCCACCAAAATGAGCACCCCTCTGTGCCAGGCCCCATGCCAGGCCCCACGCCAGGCACAGGGCAGCAGAGGCAGGCTGACTAAGGCACCCTAACGGGGGAGGCAGAAACATAAATAATTATATGGACAATGCAATAATTCAGGAGTGTGTGGGGAGCAGAATTGAGTGGTTAAAATTCCTACTTTCTTTAGAAGCAGGAAGATATAAGTCTCAGTGCCAACACATGCTAGTTATGTGTTCCTGGTATGATACATTCCCTCTCTGAGCCTCAGTTTCCTCATCTGTACAATGGGGATAGTATAGGTTATCATGAAGAGTAAGTGAGATCCTGATGCATAGAGCTCGCTTGGCACAGTGCTCTGCATGTTGTAAAAAGGAATGGGGGAGGGTGTTAGTCCTTCCTGGAAGAGAGGGGTAAAAAGGTTTCACAGAGGAAGATACATTTCAGCTGCTTCTGGAAGGAAGATCAGAATTTCAAAAGGCTAAAAAGCTAAGAGAAGAGCACTCCCTTTTGTGTTTGGGAAACGCTGAAGAGCTTGGTGGGGCTGGAGAATGTGGCAGCTTGAGCCGACTAGCAGGAGGTGAGGACAGTGCAGAGGGGCCGCCCAGCCGCCCAGACATAGGTTGGCCCTGAAGGCAGTGGGAAACCTTGGAGTGGTTTTCCTTTGTTATTTATTTATGTAAGACAGAGTCTCACTATGTCACCCTCCGTAGAGTGCTATGATGTCATAGCTCACAGCAACCTCAGACTCTTGGACTTAAGTGATTCTCTTGTCTCAGCCTCCCAAGCAGCTGGGACTACAGGCACCCGCCACAACACCTGGCTATTTTTTAGAGACGGGTCTTATTCTTGCTCAGGCTGATCTTGAACCTGTGAGCTCAGGCAATCCACCCGTCTCAGCCTCCCAAGTGCTGGGATTATAGGCTTGAGCCACCACACCGGCCTTCCTTTGTTTTTAATTTTGGGGGAAAAAAACCCACAAAATTTACCATCTTAACTATTTTTTAATGTGTGGTTTAACAGTGTTAACTATTTTTACCTTTTTGTGCAACAGATTTTTAGAACTTTCTTTTCTTTTTCAGTAATCAGATAGGATTTTATTAGACAGAAAGGAATACAGAAGGAGTGAAAAGTACCAGAGCTTCTGGCAAAGGGGAAGACCCAAGTTGGAAGTGTCACACTCTAGAACTTTGTCATCTTGCAAAACTGAAATTGTATTTGAACAATTCCCCACTTCCCCTACCTGGGGCAACTGCCATTCTACTGCTTTCTGTTTCTATGTGTTTGACTACTTTAAATACCTCGTTTATGGAAGTGGAATCATACAGTATTTGTGTCTTTTTGACTGGCTTATTTCACTTAGAATGAAGTCCTCAAGGTAAAGCCTTGCTACTGTGGGTGATGAAGATGGTGATAATAATGATAATGATAATAATGGTGATGATGATAGCCGTGGCAGTGGTGGTGACAGCAGCCAACACTCTTTTGGGGTGTTTATTCTGTGCCAGGCAGTCTTCTAAGTGCTTTAAAAGCACAAATGCATTAATTGATTATATTTCTCAAACACTATTATTATTTCCATTGTGCAAATGAGGAAATTAAGGCAAAAGAGGGACTTATTGGAACCACTCGCAGGGATAGGGACTCACCCTGGGGGGAAAGTCAGCTAATAGGCAATGCACAACCATCCCAGATTGAGACCAGAGATGTCCAGTTCCTGCCTAAGGTCACACAGCAAGTCAGAGATTCAGACAGGCCAAGACTCCACACATGTTGATACCTTATCAGCTTCTTCGTACCACCCCACCTATACCCCAAGATCTTTTTTTTTTTTTGAGACAGAGTCTCACTTTGTTACCCTCAATAGAGTTCTGTGATATCACAGCTCACAGAAACCTCAAACTCTTGGGCTCAAGTGATTCTCTTGTCTCAGCCTCCCGAGGAGCTGGGACTACAGACGTCCACCTCAACGCCCGACTATTTTTAGAGATGAGCATCTCACTCTTGCTCAGGCTGGTCTCAAACCTGTGAGCTCAGGCAATCCACCTGCCTCAGTCTCCCAAAGTGCTGGGATTACAGGCATGAGCCACGCTCAGCCTCCAAAATCATTTTTATTTCTCTTCTGAATGCGCCACAGTCTACATACCCTGAGTTCTCAGCTTAAAACAAAGAGACTTAATTATTGAATCGTATGACAACTTACATCATCTTGACAGTGGAGTAAAAAGGCCATCTCACACTACCCACTTTCAAGACAGATTTTTGTTGTGAGGGGAAGCATAAACAAACCAAAAGAGTGATAATTAGTTCTAAATTCAAGCGAGGTTTATGGAATGTGAACCATTTGGGTAATCGGTTGGGGTGGTGCCATGAAGTGGTAATTAATTTGTTTTTTCCTTAAAATGTTTTACTTAATTAAAGGAGGTGCTGATTTATATACACCCATCCCCTGAGGATGGTTTGTAAGGCAGGAGAAAATCCCAACTGTCTCCTTGCCACGTTTCTCATCGAATTATTTCATTACACTCAGATACACTTTTGCAACACTGATTGTGACAGATCCTGGAGTTATGAGCTCATAAATACTGGGGGTGGGAGGGAGCTGAAAACACACACTTAATGGAAAATGTTCTCATAATCAAAAGAATATTTTAAGCTATGGCAATGAAGGCCATGAGAGGGAAAGTGAACCACTTTTTCTTCAAGGAATAACAGGATGCTGAAATCAGCCCAGCACCTGCAGCTTTGTCTTCTGAGTCAGCTGGGCCCTCAAATCTCAGCTTGCAAAGCATGGATGTCAGGAGGGTTTCAGTCTAGTCCTGGCTTTGTCATGTTTTTTCTTTTTTTGTTTTTCCCCAGAGACAGAGTCTCTCTCAGTCACCCTGGTGAATGCCATAGTGTCACAGCTCACAGCAACCTCAAATTCTTGGGCTCAAGTGATTCTCTTGCCTCAGCCTCCTGATTAGCTGGGACTACAGGTGCCCGCCACAACATCCAGCTACTTTTTTTTAGAAATGAGGTCTCACTCTTGCTCATGCTGGTCTTGAACTCCTGAGCTCAAGCAATCCATATGCCTCAGCCTCCCAGAGTGCCGGGATTACAAGCATGAGCCACCATGCCCGGCCTATGTCATTACTTACTTTAAGCTAATAGTAGTCTAAATTTGTTTTTTCGTTTATTCAACAAATATTTATTGAGTAGCTACTATGTGCCAGGCACTGTGATGCTCACTGGGAATACGATGGTGAACAAGACAGGCTTGTTTCCTATCTTAATACCAGCCATATATCCAAAAGAAATGACAAAAGACGTGTAAAAATGTTCACAGTAGCGTTATTGAATAATTCCAAATCATGAGCAACCCACAGGTCCATCAACAGACGAAAACATTGATATGAATTGCGTTATATTTGACAATGGAGCCCTGTATGTAATGGGAGTGAGAACTTCCATAGGGACAGGCATTGATGTCTGTAAAAACTTGGATGGAGGCATCCTCTTACTTGAAAGAACCAAAGATAAAAGATTCCCTACTGTGTGATTCCATTTACATGACATTCTGAAAAAAAGGCAAAACTGTGACAGTGAAGTACAGAGCAGTGGTTTCCAGGAGGTCAGGGTGAGGGGAGGGTTTGATTATGGGGGGAGCAGTATGAGAGAATTTGGGGGGAGAATAATGGAACTGTTCTATATCTTTTTTTTTTTTAGAGACAGAGTCTCACTTTGTTGCCCTCAGTAGAGTGCCGGGACGTCATAGCTCACAGCAACCTCCAGTTCTTGGGCTTAGGCAATTCTCTTGCCTCAGCCTCCCGAGTAACTGGGACTACAGGTGCCCGCCACAACGCCTGGCTATTTTTTTGTTGCAGTTTGGCCAGGGCCAGGTTCAAACCTGTCACCCTCAGTATATGGGGCCAGCGCTGTACTCACTGAGCCACAGGCACCGCCCAGGAACTGTTCTATATCTTTTTTTTTTGGTAGAGACTGAGTCTCACTTTATCTCCTTCTGTAGAGTGCCGAGGCGTCACACAGCTCACAGCAACCTCAAACTCCTGGGCTTAGGCGATTCTCTTGCCTCAGCCTCCCGAGTAGCTGAGACTACACCAGCTCCCACCACAACACCCAGCTATTTTTCTGTTTTGCAGTTCTGCCGAGGCCGGGTTTGAACCCGCCACCTTCGGTATATGGGGCCGGCACCCTACTCGCTGAGCCACAGGCGCCGCCCCTGTTCTACATCTTGATTGCAGTTGTGATTCCTGACTATACATGTCTCAAAATTCATAGAACTACACACCAAAAGAGTGAAATCATACTGTATGTAAGTTTAAAAATAATTTTTAAATGTAAAAAAATAAATAAATAAATCGAGTTATACTTCACTACTGAAAATGTGAAGCCTTGCTGATTTAGGGTGTCCAAGGATTCAGGTCCGGCATGAGCATGAGCTAGGGAAAGCATCACACACCTAAATCCAGCTTTTCCTCTGGGCCTTACATTTGCTACAGTCCCCTTCACGGGGGGACTGGCTTAGCAGCAGACCCAAAGACCAAGACTCCTGGGCAAGTCGATTATTAAGGAAGTGCTCCTATGAGAAACTGGCAAGGGGGCATAGAAAAAAGACAGGAAAGAGAAAAAGCCAAGCAACAGTGAAATATCAGGTAGAGCCCCAGCCTCAGCTGGGGGATGTAAATTACTGACTGCAGCTCAGTTTGCACCTGGAGGAAAGGGGGTTGGGCTTTCATTCTCCCACACCTGCTGGTCTAGGGCAGAGGCCCCCCCAGGGGAAATGAACTCCAGGCACTTCTAGGTCCCTGTGCTAAGTGCAGCAGTGGGTCTGAAAGAGGATTAGAGTAAAGGACAGTCCAACGGGAGATATAGGGACGTGTGAGTAACAGTGGTGGAATCTTGGTCCGTATGGCAATGTAGCAGAGAGGTTTTTGCTCAGACGGTGAAACTTGATTGGGAGATCAGCGTCTATATGAGGTAAGGAGAAAAAAAGGTATTTTTTCCTGCTCTCTGTACACCATTCAACACAAACCGACACCAGATGCGTGGAATGTTTTCTTCACACCGCAAGCAATTCTCCCGCAGACACCAGCTTGAATGAGAGACACCTGGTGTCCTCTAATTCAACTCAGTTCTGACAACGTCTACCTGGAGATGACATCAGACCCCACAGGTTGAGGGTTTGGTCCACAAGACTGCCCCCACTTCAAATGTCAGCAACAAGTAGCAGGTTGTCACCTATATTTCTGTCAATGGAAAGGAAACCAAACTGTGGAAAATAAAGAGGATTATTCTGAGTTGAATATGAGGACTGTGGCCCGGAGCCATGCCCAAGAAGCCTTGAGGCGTGAAATGTACAAGCTGTGCATATGCCAGTAAAATTTGGCATTTTGCAGATGAAACACCAAGGCAACAAGAGTTCTTATTTTGCCTAAAGTTACATAGCTAATAAAGCAGAATGGGATTCAAATCCTGGTCCATCTGACCCCAAAGCCTGGCTCCAACCCTCCTTTAGAATGATCTGCGCAGTGATGTCGGACAGGTTGAGCCCTGAACTAGGAATGGTGCCCCTGGGAGTCGTGTAGTACCATCCTGAGCAGCTGTAATTGTTAGCATCTGGGATTGCAGCCGAGCTGTTAACATTCCTGCCATGCTCCTTCCTAGTATTCTTCTTCACTTTATGCCTCCCAATGCCACTGGATGAGTTTCATCAAATGTAAGAAATAAACACTTGTCGGACAGCGCCCATAGGTCAGTGGGTAGGAAGCCAGCCACATGCACCAAAGTTGGTGGGTGCGGACCAAGCCCGGGCCTGCTAAAAACAAAAAATATAGCCAGGTGTTGTGGCGGGTGCCTGTATTCCCAGCTACTCAGGAGGCTGAGGCAAGAGAATCACTTGCACCCAGGAGTCTTGAGGTTGCTATGAGCTATGACACCATAGCACTCTACTGAGGACAACATAGTGAGACTCTGTCTAAACAACAACAAAAGAAATAGACACTTGTCAAAATGCATGACCTTAGAAGGGTTGGCATTTGGAAAAAGGTTCTTAGGATGATTCCTGGAAGGGACACTCTGGTTCACTTGTGAAGCCTATCCTAGGCTTTCCAGGGTTTGGGAAGGAAGCTGACAGAAGTTACTTCTCGTGCTTTCTCTCCTTCTCCACCCTCCACCATTCAAACTTCCTCTTAGGGGGTGCCCTGTCTGGACAGGGTTAAGTGGAAGGCACTTTTGAGGGTGAGTGCATTACCCTGTTCCTGTATAGGATCTATTCACCTGAAGCCCAGACGTTGGAGACAGGGAGCATATGATCACATCTCTGGACCCCACAAAAGCTGAGACAATCCCAGGAAGAAGGCACAGCACACTACAGTTTAGCCAGCACTGACCCATCGCTCCCTCTCTGGGACTTTACATTGCCTCCAGCCATAAACGGAGTGTGTGTGTCCCCTGAGAAAGGCAACAGAAACCTAGTCCACACCAGCTCAGGAACTTGACCCTTCCTTCTTATTTCTTTCTTGCTTTTATTGTTACTATTTTTTGGTGGTAAATATGCACATAACATAAAATTTACTGTTTTAACCATTTTTACGTTTACGGTGTGACGGCGTCCAGTACACGCCTGTCATCATGTAGCCATTACCGTTATCCAGCTCCAGGCCTTTTTTTCATCTTATAAACTGAAACTCTGTCCTCATTAAACAATGGCTCCCTTTGCTATTTTCTTACAGATCATTCCATTCTACAGGGCTAATGTCATCAGGCTTTAATATCAGACGATCCCAAGTGGAAGTTCTGGCTCTGCCACATACTAATTGGATAACTTGGTTAAGACATAGAACGTCTCTTAAGTTCAGTTTCCTCCTCTGCAAAAGTCTGGGTGGAGATGAGCAGAGTTGTGATGATCCTGGCACAGAAGTTGCACACAGTAGGTGCTAAGTAAATGTCAGCCCCCTACCTTCTCTTCTCCTTCACTCCTGTCCCTGAAGTTCAAGTAGTAAAATAACCACCTGTCTGGTGATTTCTGCTGGAACACAGAGCTCTTTCCTGCTGGGCCTGGACAGAACCTCAGAATCCTTCTCAACACAGCACTCTTGACTTCCACTATGACTGATTTATCACATGCAACAAAACCATTAATCTAAACCTTGACCCCCAAACAATAAATCAGAGGGAGGACTCTTTTAGCTCTCTCCAGTCTACTTTGAATCCATCAAAAGAACAAAAACTTTACAAAGGACCTGATAGATAGATGAACAAATGATTTGTGGCAAAGATTCCAGGGTTTCTCCAAGTCCCTGAGGATTTCTTCCCAGCCCACAAAAATAGCTTGTTCCCGTCCTCTGTCAACCACTAGTTAACAATCACTTCATAGGCTTGATGGCTGCTGTCTCTAATGAAGACAGTTGAGCCCCACAGGGCAATCTGAGCGTATTCTGTTTTCCCCGTTCCCAAGACTAGCACTGGGGAATTTAAATGGCTGTTTGATGTGCCAAGACAGCTAAACAAAGCTATCACGTCCATTTGCTCGTACACCTGCCTTTGGCTGAGCCCTGGCTGAGTTGGAAGAAACACCTTTCATTTTTCCGGAGAGGCAATGTACTTCTCTGAATGTCTCTGTTATTATTATTATTGATCCCCCTGGATTTCTTTATGGCCAGAAATAAGGAATCCAGTTTGATTAGAGACTGATTTGGACTCCAAGGCAAGATGCGTCAATACGACAGCTGAGAACCCTGCAGGCACCAATTTGGTTAGAGTTGATTGGGCACATTCAGAGTGGTGGCAAGAGCCACCCTCACCCCGCAGCTGCCCCTTCCAGCTGTCAGCTGCCTCTGTCTCTGCTCTGCCGACCCCCCAACCCAGATGGGGGAGTTAGAAAGTAAAGAACACAAGGCACTGCCAAGGCTGTGGATTCCACATGTCCGTATATGCGCCTCCCCCAGCCCCACGCCCACTCTCTCAGAAGGTAAGACGAGATGACTCAGGCCGGCGTTGGAGTCAGGCCAACGGGGGGTCGGATCTTAACTCTAGCACGAACTGCAGGGCCTTGGGTGAGTCTTTGAGTCCTCTGCGCCTCAGTTCCCTCATCTATACAATGTGTGTGTGAGCTGGGACCCCTTCAAGCTGTGTGATGGGAGCCTTGCCTCGTGTTTTGCTCTCCAGCCCTCGGCTTCTCATTGGGCCTTGCCCAGCCTCTTGCAGATTCCCCCTCGGTGCCATGTCTCTTTCCCAACGGCCTTTTAGCCCAAGCTGTTCTGACGGCCAGAACTCTTTCCTGACCTTTATTCTTTAGCCTTCGGGTCTCAGCTCAGGAGTTACCTTTTCTAGAAAGTTTCCTTTTGCTCTCCCTTTTCCATTACCAGCAGGCAGAGTCAGGGACCCCAGCTCTGGACCCCACAGTCCCCATTCCTCCCACATAACCCTCATCTCTCTAATTGTCATTGTAAGCCTCCCCCATCAGACTGTGACTCCTAGGAGGGCAGAGGCTCCTGTCTCCTTTGTGTCCATGGATGAGCCTGGGCAAGCTCTCAGTTGAAAGAGTAAATACAAGCCCGTGACGAGGGGCTGCTGCTCTGGATACTATTGTGTGTAACAACTTACTCCAGAACTTACCAGCAAACAACTACTTTAGGAGGCCCGCAGATTCTACGGGTCAGGAATGAAGACATGGCCTGCCGGGAATGGCTTTTCTCTCCTCCTTGATGTCTGTGGACGTAACTGGGAAGACTTGATGTCTGGGAACTGGAGGTGTCACCACTGCCACCTCTGGAAGTTGTCGTGGCTGCCAGATGAACCCTCAGCTGGGACTTTCAAAAACAGGAGCGTTTACAAGCCGCCTGTCCACGTGATCTGGGCTTCCCCACAGAATGATGACCTCAGGGTAATTGAACTTCTGACACGGCAGTTCAGAGCTCCAGTTGCACATTCCAGTGAGCAAAGCAGCTGCTGGGCCTTTTACACGCAGCCTCAGAAGCCACCCGGCATCACTTCCGCTGCATTCAAAGGACGTAGGGGCACATTCTAAAACTGTCCCTGCTTTGCTGACAGCCTCTATTTAGGACAGAGAAAGCTAAGAGAGTAGCACTTCCATCCTCACAGTAAGAAAAGGCTGGATAATCTGCAGATTTACAACTTTTCTTGAACCTAGCAGAGAGCTAAGATCACAGGGCAACCAATTACACTGAAAGGCAAAGAAAGGCATGTGCCTTCAAGGAGAGACAGGACACCAGCCCTTGCTTACCTAGGGAAGACGTATAGTTGGTAAAAATTCAGCTAAAGTTGGGGGGGTTTTTTTGAGACAGAGTTTCACTTTGTCACCCTCGGTAGAGTGCTGTGGCATCACAGCTCACAGCAACCTCCAACTCTTGGGCTTAAGCGATTCTCTTGCCTCAGCCTCTCAAGTAGCTGGGACTACAAGCGCCTGCCACAACACCTGGCTATTTTTTTGTTGTAGTTGCCATTGTTTGGCAGGCCCCAGGCTGATTTCAAACCTGCGGGACTTCTGTGGCTGGCACCCTAGCCACTGAGCTACAGGTGGTGAGCCATCAGCTAGCTAAACTTTTACACAAATCATAAGGCTGAGTGTGGGCTGGTATGAGAGCACGGATCCCCTGGGAGCAGCAGACAAGTGGGTAATTTGCACCTACTCACAGGCTGGTCTCCACGGACAGTGCTGGGTGCTGTGAGGAAGATAGTAGAAGAGACTGGGAGGCTGCCTTGAGGCACATGCTTCAGGCCTTGAGACCAGGAATTTAGGAGTAGGGCGCTGGCCCCATAGCCGGAGGTGGTGGGTTCAAACCCAGCCCTGGCCAAAAACTGCAAAAATAAAAATAAATAAAAAGTGAAGAAGTGCAAGACCTCTTCAGTCAAACAAAATCACAGTTAATTACCAGCAGATCTGCATGACAATCTGTGATAAGGGATGTCCTTGGGCAGAAGGAATATGATACCAGAAAGAGCCAGGCGCAGTGGCTCACACCTGTAACCCCAAGCACTCCGGGAGGTGGAGCAGCCTGACCAAGAGTGAGACCCTGCCTCTAATAAAAATAGAAAAACTAGCTGGGCATTGTGGTGAGCACCTGTAGTCCCAGCTACTGAAGAGGCTGAGGCAAGAGGATTGCTCAAGCCCAAGAGTTTGCAGTTGCTGTGAGCTATGATGCCACAGCATTCAACCCCAGGGCGACTGAGACTCTGTCTCAAAAACAATAAATAAATAAATGGCAAAAGGGAAGGCAAATATAATTTTTTATTTTAATTTTTAATTATTCTAAAAGATATTTGACCATCTAAAGCAAAACAGTAGCAAAGTATTGTGTGTTGGTAGCAAATGTGAAAATAAAAAGCATGACAAGAGAGGGACAAATGACAGGAGGGAGGAGGCGGGTGCGGTGGCTCACGCCTGTAATCCCAACACTCTGGGCAGCTGAGGCAGGCGGGTTGCTTGAGCTTAGGAGTTCCAGACCAGTCTGAGCCAAGGCGAGACCCCCATCTTTTAAAAAGTAGCCGATGTTGTGGCAGGTGCCTGTAGTCCCAGCTACTGGGGAGGCTGAGGAGAGAGGATCGCTTGAGCCCAAGAGTTTGAGGTTGCTGTGAGCTATGATGCTACAGCACTCTACCCAGGGCACAGAGTGAGACTCTGTCTCAAAAAAGAATAGGAGGGAAGAATTGAGAGTATATTGTGAGGTCCTCACCCCACATGTGAAGTGGTATAATGTCCTTTGAGGGTAGACTCTGACAGATTAAAGACGCATGCTGTAAACCCTAGGACGACCACTGCAGCCACCACGGTCACCTTTCAACAGATGTTCATTGAGCAGCTATAAGGTGCCAGGGTCCAGGCCCAGTCCCAGGGACACCGGACCCTCATGGAGCTCATAGTGCTAAAGGATCCAGTGGGTCCACAGGGACCAACACCTGGCAGAGGAAGCATTGGCGAGTGTGGATTTGGGGGTAGCTTGTCCCACTCTTAACCCTTACTCTTATCTGGGGCCTTCAGGGGACAGACGACCCACAGGAAAGCAAATGCCGCAGATAAGGAGGCCTGACGGTTCCTCATTGCCTCAGAATTGGCAATAAGACCCAGAACAGAGGACACAAGGATATCTAACTCCTTTCTCAAGACAGCTATGAGGGGACGAGTGCACCTCAGGACTTATTAAGGGGCAGCCAGGCCAGCTCTCCTGCCCCAAGTGTCCCCTCTAAACAAGTAGGGAGTTGAGTGTCCTCAGCCAGAGGAGGAGGCAGGTAGTACACAGCTTTTCTCTCCCCTGGGAAAGGAGAACTCCCACTCCCCCAATTTAAACAAAATGGGGGAACTCCAAGAAATCTCAGAAAGTGGGGCTGTCATTTATGAGAGAAAGCCCCTCATTCTGTAACAGGTGTCTTCTTAGGTCCCCTGTCTTTTGGGGGATAAGAAGTAAGGGAACAGGCTCCAAGCCCATAGCTCAGTGGTTAGGGTTCTGGCCACATACGTCGGGGCTGGCCTGCTAAACAACAATGACAACTACAACAAAAAAATAGCCGGGCATTGTGGCAGGGGCCTGTAGTCCCAGCTACTTGAGAGGCTGAAGCAAGAGAATTGCTTAAGCCCAAGAGTTTGAGGTTGCTGTGAACTGTGATGCCACAGCACTCTACTGAGGGTGAGGTGACATAGTGAGACTCTATCTTAAAAAAAAAGAACTAGGGAACAATGGGTAGCGGAGAGACGACACAGGGAATATCCCACACCCCCGTATCTGAGTGGTCAAGGGGCAGCCTCGGAGGATTCTGCCAGGTGAGGGGGAAAC
>CAUYON010127765.1:0-19113 GCA_963573935.1 Arctocebus calabarensis | reverse complement strand
GAAGTTAGGCTCTGTCCTTTAATTTCTGAGTTCTTATTTTGTTGTTGATCCATTGTGATGGTCAGTGTGTAGAACAGGTTGGAGTATTTCCTGTAGAGCTGGTCTTGTTGTGGTGAATTTCCTCAATGTTTGTATATCAGTAAATTATTTGATTTCTCCATCAATTTTAATAGTTAGCTTCACAGGATATAGAATTCTGGGCTGGAGATTGTTCTGTTTAAGTAGATTAAAGTAGATGACCATTGTCTTCTTGTTTGGAAAGTTTCATTTGAGAAGTCTGCAGCCACCCTGATAGATTTGCACCTGTAGGTCAACTGGTGCTTACTCCTGGCAGCTTGAAGAATCTTTTCTTTTGTCTTGATTTTGAACAGGTTCATCACTATGTGTCTTGGGGAAGCTCAGTTAGAGATGAGGCGACCTGGGGTCCAATATCCCTCTGAAAGGAGAGTGTTAGAATCTTTGGTGATATTTGGGAAGTTTTCATTTATAATATTCTCTAGTATGGCTTCCATTCCCCTGGGGCTTTCTTCTTCCCCTTCTGGGATACCTATAACTCGTATGTTCGAACGCTTCATAGAATCCCATAATTCCACCAGTGAATGTTCTGCTTTCTCTCTCTTCTTTTCTGCCTCTTTAAGCATCTGAGTTATCTCAAGAACTTTGTCCTCTACCTCTGAGATTCTTTCTTCTGCATGGTCTAATCTGTTGTTGATACTTTCTACTACATCTTTAAGTTCCCTAATTGACTGCTTCATTTCCCTCATCTCTGCCATATCCTTTTTATATTTTCTCTTAATTGATTCTGTTTTTGGATTTCTTTTTCTGCTTTATAAGCATTTTCCTTCATTTCTTCCTTCATTTCCTTGATTGTTTTCATCATCTGTATTCTAAATTCCCTTTCTGACAGTTCTAACATTTCCTTATAGGTGGAATCCTCTACAGTATCTACCTCACAGCCCCCTGGGGGGGTTGCTCTGAACTGGTTTTTCATGATGCCAGGAGTTTTCTGCTGATTCTTCCTCATGATTTCTTTTATCTGTTTCCTTCCCCTAATTTCTAATTTTCCTTTCACTTCCTCCTGCTCTTTAAATTGCCGTGCTTCTGGACTAGGGTTTTGATGAGTCCTTTTGGTACAGGACCAGTGAATGAGAAGATTGAAGAGCAAGAAGGGAAAAAAGAAAGAAAGAGAGAGAGAAAAAAAAAATAAAGAAAAAAAAGAAAAGAAAAAGGAGGAAGGAGAAGGGGTGGGTAGAAGCAACTATTGACCCAAAGTAGAAAGGCACAGAAAGAGGGGGACGGGAGCAATATAGGTGTACAGTAGGGTACTTTGACCTAACTTTAAGAGCCCCCAACCTCTGGGGGTGCCTGGTTGGGTGATTAGGTTGGAAGCTCTTTGCCAGTCTGTTTGGACATAGTACCCCACCTCCACCAAGTAGGGAGGGAAGACAAAAATGCAGTAATTCAAATCAAAACAAGCAAACTGAAAACTTTATGGGATAAGATTGGGAAAAAAACAATTACTATGGATAGAAATACTAGCAAAATTGAAGTCTAATTGTTGAAAAAGGCAACAATGGAAAATTATATTTAAACTAGAGAAATGAAGAAATAAAAAAAATCTTTAAGGAAAATGTTGAAATTAAAAACAAAACAATAACGAAAACAAACAACAACAACAACAAAAACCCACAAAACAAAACCAAGAAACAAAGCAGTATATATATCTTGCTGATATTGTCTGGGCAAGAGGTGATCTTCTGGGGTATGATATGTTAATCACAATGTTGATACGGCTTAAAAAAAAAAGGAGACTGGAGTCCTCTAATGATTTTGCAAACCCCGCAGGGTGGAGAGCTTAAATCCTCCTCAGCCTGTTTAGAAGGCACTTTAAATTGCTAACTTGGGCTAGGCAGAAGCTTTCCCAGTAAAGCACTTGTGGCTAGGATCACTCCTTAAGTGGCTATCCACTTACCTAGTGTGCCAAAACCGGTCTCACCCTATGCCCCTGAGGGATAAGGCTGCAAGGCGTTTCAGTCCCTGCCTTTAGGCTGCTCAGTCACTAGATTACTTGCTCCTGCCCGATACTTGTTGTGCGACCCTGAGGGTGGAGCTTGCTGGGGCAGTTCTACGATGGCTCCGTATGGCCCACATCCAAACACTGGTAGCTCCGTCTGGCTCAGTGGCTCAGTCTGGAGCCCCAGACAACACTCAAAGACCCCCACACTCTTGCCCCAGTTCTCCCAGGGCAGTTCAACTGAGTGCCAAGTCCAAAAGAAACCCAAACAGCTCATAGGCAAGGCCTTTCCAGTTTGCAATCTCACTGCTGCTGTAGCCACAGCTGCTGGCAGGATTAGACCCAACGAGCACATGCAACCATGTGCCAGATCTCCACTGCTTTTGCCTTCCTCAGGGATTCCAGAAGTCTCACGCTGTCTCCCTGTGTCCCCAAAGGGATGTTTCTGGGCAGATTTCACCAGCCAGAGATGCCTGAATTCTTCTCTCCCCAGTCTCACTGTTCCCAGTTGCAAGGAAGCTGTTACACAGCTGCCATCTTAAAGCCACTCCTCAACATTGGAAATTTTTTAAGAAGTGGAGAGTTATATTTGTTAAGTTTGCTATCAATACTATGTTATTCTCACAAAAAGAATTTCCTTCTTTTCACATGTAGGAATAATCAATTTGTTTTATGGAATATGAAACTGGAGCTTCACTAGGTTAAGTAAATTGCCCAAGGTTACATATGTCTTAAAGAACAGATCTGAGTTTTGTCCACTGAATACAGAAATATTTATCTTGATTGGATAGAGACTAGAACATTTGCTGAATAAGACAGTGGGTATTAATAATGTTCCTTAGATAAATATATCATATATAATTTTATAATTTTTATGTATAATGACAATACATTTTAAAAACCATATCACATTTTTCAAATATCATCATGTTCCATTATGTCATTGTTTTCTTCTTAGTGCCCCTTTTAATATGAAGGATGGAAATAAAACCTAGAGACATTTCAGAACTTAATCAAGGTCATAGTAGGACCCTGGTAGTCAGACCTGAGCTAGGTAGGGATCAAGGATGAGCCAGGTGAGTCCTGTTTCTGTGATGTGATTATTACCTTCTCTGAAGAGAGTCTTCCCTTAAGTATTATCTACAGTCTTGCCTCATTCAGTGAAATATGACAAGTTTTTCCACAAAAAGAGTCAACATATTTTGGTTGAAACTTCACCCTGTCAGAGAGGCTGCTTGCAGCCATTAGAGCTTTTAAGCAAGGATGAGATAATCACAATAATTATATTCCATTAGCAAAATGATCTGGCACCAGCTTCTTCCTCCGGTTCTCGCAGCCTCCCTTCTGAGGCAGATAGCATCTAAAATGGGCTTCTAGAACATGGCAGCAGAAAATAATCAGAGGTATAAAAATGAGCTGGAGGAGGGTAAATTAATCAAAGAATCATGAGTGGTTAAGGACCCCAGATCAGGAACATTCGATAATTTGGGTTAATAAAATTTAGTTTTTGTCTTTTCAATAGATTCACTGTAGAGCAGTCTTCCAATTAGTATGCTTGCCTCATAGCATCAATAATGCACAAAACATTTCACTGTATCAATTCAGCATTTATCCATCTCATTCATTTTCCCTTAAGGGCAGTAAATAAGGCTTATAAAATACTAATTGCTTCAATTCAAGGTTTAATGCAAACTTAGAGAATCTCCATTCTCTGGGGAAGTAAAAAGGGATGCACAACCTATTGGCTAAGATTTTTCTTTTTATTTTGCCTAGATCCAACTAGAAAGTTAAATTTAAAGGATGTTTCTATTGGCTGGCTTTTTAAAAATATCATCATTACAATTGACATCATCACATCTTTATCATTATTTTCCACCTGATGTGTGTGTGTGTGTGTGTGCATATGTGTGTAGTGCTATTACTGTGTGTCTCAGAAGTATTTTTAACAGAGGGAGCAAGTGCATTATCTCATCAATGAACCTAATGTCAGTAAACATAAGTGGTACAATCCCTAAAGCAGTCAAATCTAGGATTAACACACTACAGGAATGCTAGGACAAGGAGGGACTGTAGGTTTATGAGACTTGCCACAATCAGTGTGCCATGACTCATTGGTGTGCTGTGAAAAATTTTTAAAGATCATTAAGTTATTTCAAAAGAAGTTCAAAGCACAGTAAATATATTCTTTCTTCTTACTCCTTTTTTTTTGTATCAACATGATTTAAGTGTGTTATGGAAGTTTAACTATAGGTTCAAGTGTGCCAAGAGATAAAAAAGGTTGACAAATGCTGACTTATCAGATTGCATTCTCTACTTATGCTGGGGCCATGTCTAATTTTTCCACCAATTTATACCCTGCACAAATACAATATCTAGCACTTGGCTGGGGCTTCCTAACCTTCATTAAAATGAAAATTAAGTCACAGAGTTGAGTAGAGGGGATCTAGCTTTAGCAGTTGAGGTAAGAAAAACACTTTTGCTCAAATTTAACTGCATGCTCAAATCACCTGATGTCTAACTCTCATCCCCAGGGATTCAATTTAACTTATAACAACCTGGTTGACTGAATATAAAAAACTTCCTCAGGTTATTTCAATGTTAAAGTTTTGGAAATCACTGCATTAATGTAATTAAAAGAAGTCCAACTTTGCACAGAAGACAGCCCTGGCTTATGAGCATTTTATGCAGTCAATCAAGTTTGCAAATGTTTACTTAGCACCAGTTGTATATGAGGCATTCTTCCTGGCTCTGGGGACTGTGGCTGACATAGACATGGCTCTTGGAACTTCATATTGATTTGGGAGCCAAATGAAACACTAAAAAATGATGTGAGTTAAATAATAAAAGGCAACAATGGAAATTACAGAACATAGTTAGTACTGTGCATGGCTTATAGCGAGACAACAGATATTAAAGCATTTATAGGAAGAAGAATTTTTGTCCTTCTGAAGTTGTCAGGGAAAACTACACAGAAGAAGTGACTTCCAAACTGGGTCTTGAACAAAGTTTATGAAAAGAAAATACATTCTAGGATAAAAGATAACTCAAAGGAACCCTAAGAAGTGATACAATCTCAGAAATGAGAGAGTTTAAAAAATTGGTAAATGGATAATTCAAGGGTTTCATTCTTTACAGTTTGCTATGGGTCACTAGAAGATTTCCAGAGCTTTGTCAGTGTTAACAGCCATCAATAGGGTTTGTCTTATGTGTAGCAGAATTCTTAATTGGGAATTATTTTTCTGACACAGGCTGGAAATTCTTAGTTGAGAAAGTAAAATAGCAGTAAAGAAAGAAGGGTTCAACAAAGTGAAAGATTATTTCCAACAGAGGTAAGGGTGTGAACAGCAGAATGAGTGGTTGAGATGAGGTCATGGTCATGGAAACAGATTTTCTTGGTTGAAAAGAAATGGGGGGGGGGATGTCTCCAACTGGGGTAGCTTAATAATTTAGGCCTTGTCTTGTGTCCTCTGCATTTTCAAATTGTTATTGGCTGTCAGACAAAATTTAACCCAAAGGTCAATGTGTCTTAATTATTGCCTTTGTTAAAGTCCTGATGACTGGCTATTTATTTTTAATAAGCTTCATTCATTATGTTTTTTAAGTGTCAAGATGACAAGAAAAGGAGGGGAAGCTTGCCTTAGTCATTACTGTCAACCAGACATTATTGGAACCCTGTTTCTTATCCATAGCTTTTGACAAACAATTCTTGGTGAGAGAAGAAAATGTATTCTGATAAGGAGAAAAAAGAATATAATTCTAGTAGTTTAGAACCCCAGCTTAATACAAAATAAATGAAAAAGAATTAGAAAAATGGAAGCAGGGCTACTTATAGGGTGCACTAATTTAGGCACTTCCCTTCAGGGGGCCCTGAGTTTATAAATAGATTGGAAGAAAATAGTGAATTGGCTAGTTAGTACTAAAAAGGATTCATCCTTTATGCATAAAACTTTTTAGTTATTCTCCCTATAAATATGAAGCCAAGACCACCTCTCTCTCCTATTTTATTCTTTGCTTAGGCAGCCCACAGAGCTTTGTCTTCTTTCATATTTGTGGGTTTCATTAGTGTAATAGAACGGAAGGGAAACGTGACTTGGGGTGGGCATGGAGATTGATAAGAAATTGAGTCCTAACCTTCCTCTAGTTCTTAGCATGGGCTGAGTTGGGACTGGGGTGTTCATAGCACAGCAGGATTGGAGAACTTTTTCTGAAAGGGCTATATAATAAATATTTTAGTCTTTGTAACCTAGTTATTATTGTCTGTTTGTGGTCTTTGTTTTAATGTAGGTATTATGATTTTTTACAGTTTTTTAGAAATGTAAAAAACAATTTACTATCTCAAAGATGTGAATCACAAGTGCCTACCAATATGCAAATGGATTAATAAAATGTGGTATACTCATACCATGGAGGACTACTCTGCCATAAAAATTATATCTTTTGTGAGAACCTAGATGGAACAGGAAAGCATTCTAAGTGAAACATCTCAAGAATAAAGAAACAAATACTTGGACTCAATACCAAACTGGAACTAATCAATCAATACTTAATGTACATATAGAAGTAAAGCTGAATGAAAATCAAGCTGGGGGGAGGAAGAAGTAAGGATGGGTAAACTCACACCTATCAGGTATAGTGCATGCAATCTGAGTGACAGACACACAACTTTGACTCAATCTGTACAAAAACAAGTATGTAAACAAAACATGTATCCCCTTAATATTCTGAAATTTAATTCTTTGCACTTGCTTGCTTTTTTCTCAATTCCTTTATTCTACTTGGGATGTCATTTTTTAAATACCCCAGATTTTACAAAGAAAAGATATTGGAAAAATAGACAAAAATCCTCCTGCAGTGAAACTACATGTCGTGTGTGGCTCGACGTACAAGCTGCTACCGATGTTAACCTTGTCGAGTCACACTTGCCATCCGAGTGCAAAGGGTTAAAAAAAAGAAATATAAAAAAAAACATGTTTAGCTTGTGGGCTGTACAAAAATGAGCCACATGCCTCCATAAGGGGATTTATCCTGACAACAGCATTTTCATTATGTAGAGAAAGGCTCTTCATATGCAACATTTCACAGGTCTGAGAAAGGAGACAAAGGACAAAAGGTGTCAACAGGTGTAGAACGCCTTCCCAAATGTTCTATGAACTGCTCATTTCCTTTCCTTTACCTACAGATGTATGAAGAGTTCCTTTGTGCATTTCACTGGGGGACACACCTGTCAGAATTTTCTCTTTGGGTTGTTTTGATTAACCTTTTGTTTAACTGGAACTGAAGTCCATTCAGTATGGCCTAAAAATGAGAACAGCTAACATTTATGGAGTAATTACATGTTCCAGGCCTTGTTCTAAAATCTAAATGCTGTAAATGTGTTACTCCTTTTGTTTACCTTCAGCTCTGTGAAGTCATGTCAGCATTCTCATTTGACAGATGAACAGCCTGGAACACAGATTAAATTACTTGTCAAAGTCATAAGTTTATGAATGGCAGAACTTACTTGGATTTGAATCCACATAGTCTATCTTCACATTCCATGCTTACCATCAAATGCCCTCTTCTCTCTGCATATTGAATGTTGACTTGTAACAACAATTTTCCATATTTATATAATTTTATATGTCAGTATAAGTCCGATGATGCTATGGAAACAAATTACTCCAAATTCTTGTAGTTTAACACAACAAAGGTTTGTTTTAATATTCATGCTACATATCACATGGCAGGACATTCCACACAATCATTAAGGATTGAGACTGGTAGAGTGTACCTGCACCTTCTGGAGCATGTAGCCTCCTCAGTCTTTGTAGAAAGTCAAAAGAGAGAGAATCTCACGTGAAATTTTCACTACCTCTGTCCAGAAGTTATAGATGCCACCTGTCACATTTATTATCTATTACTAGTACCTTTCCCCACTTGTCTGAATAGGAGCTGAGAAATGTAGAAAAGCAAAGATATGTATTTGATGTGCATTTGTTTTTCTGCTATAGCATGAAATGTGTGATGCATCTTCACATACAATAGCTTGCTTGACCTTTGCCTAATCCTTTCAAGAAAACAAAGCAGGTATTTTTAAAGCTATTATCAGATGAGGAGTCTAAGTTAGAAGAGGGGCTATGATCTTCCCAACAAGGATGAATGATGGGAAAAAAGAACTTGGGATTGAAAACCAACTTTTGTTTAAAACTAGCTTCTATTGTCAACTTATGGTAAATTTCTTAACCTTTAGGACTTCATTTTAGTTATCTCTGTAAAGGGTGACTTATGATTTCTTGAAAAGAGTAAATAATGGGTCCATAAAGTGCTTTGCATTGAACTCACAGAATAGGTTCAATTAAATGGTAGCTTACTTTGACATTTTTTTCAAAGCTGCATATTTCGTTGGAACAAAATTGGGAGAGGCATTCAGGGCTTGCATCTCTGGGCTATTTTTCTTCCACTATCACTGATTGTGATTCACCATCCAACAAACGCATAAGAAAGAGTGCATAAGACATAGAGAAGAGGTGAGATTTTCATATATGAATGTACAGGGCAATGATATATAGTAGCTCCTTATGAAGTAAGACAAAGATGGTTACTGCTCTGGTGGTTTAGAAGGGAGTTTGCATGGTTTAGAAGGGAGATAATTTAGAATTGCAAGGGAGTTGAGCTGATTGCTCCTGCTCTGTCATATATTTTGCTATTTGTTCTCTAAAGTGATGTGTTATTCAGGGCCCCACCCTTCATCCTTGGTTCCTCCAATTCTGTATACAGCCTCAGGGTCATTATAACCAAATGCCTAGCATTGATTATTCTCTATCTGGTGGTTCCACAAGGCTACCTCTTTCTGTTGAGATCTTGCCCCATATATGTCTACCTGACATTTCTCTCTGCTTGTTCCACAGATATATTGAAGTTACCATCTCCAAATTTGAGTTCTTCATCTGCCTTCTCCACACCTACTCATTTTGTTCTACTTTTAGTCTCATTAATGAATACATCCATCCATCTAGAGATCAAGCCAGAGGTATTGGGGTCATTTCAGGATTCTTCCTTTTGTGTCTACTCAGTGTGTCACCAGATTCTGCAAATTTTACTTCCTTTTTAATATTTTTTCTCCCTGCTCATATGCTTCTCTCTGTTTCACTTTTGGCTGAGCCACTCACTAATTTCAACCTCGGGATGATATTTATTTTCTAACTAGACTCCCTGCTTCCATTCTGGCCACTCTCCAATCCATTCCCACAATCTAGCCAGAGAGACCTTTCTAAAATATAAATCTGATTGTCTCATTCTGTCAGTGGCTTCCCCATCTTTTGGGATGGAAAACAACCACCTTATCTTAGTCACCAGACTGTGTCAGCCCCTGGCTGCCCCTGACCTCAGCTTTAGGCCTATCCACAAGTTTAGTATTCATTCCAGCAGGATCAGAACATGGGCAGGTCCCTGGACTCAACCAGTCATTTCGTTCTGTGCCTTCATATCCAATCATATCAAACGATTTTTTTCTCAAATGTCTTTTTACCATGTCTGTAGCTCCCATTTGTCCTCTAACAACTAAACCTAAGAAATAATTCATTTTTAGTTTACTTTTAAGGTTTTCTATTCTCCTGTAAATACCCACTTGTCACCTGCGCCGAATGTTTAGCAAATTTATCCCCCGCCCCCATTGACTGTTAGGCTCTATCTCATATTTGGAGTAAAAGAGGCACATTTATATTTACTCAGATAGCAAGGGAATGGGGGAAAACAAAAAATACATCATTGGTGTGAAGGCAGTCCTCCTAGAGAACTAAAGTGTCATTTATTATCATTTAGCCTTCAATAACTCTGAATGTTCAATAGCTACTCTTGTAAATTAATAATTTTCTAGACTGCTTTGCTTGTGACTCAGCAGAAGCATTAACTTTCCTTTTCTTTCTTACCCACTTCTAAAAAAAAAAAATCTAGAAACAAGCCCCCAAACCTCCAGAAACTCTGCTAGCAACTCTGGATCATGACTTTTGCTTAGTCAAAGCTTTGGTGAGATTGTGGCTTTGGATTACGATCTATTCTTGGTGTATTAGTCCCATATGGTCTCTAATTTTGGCATACATATTGTGTATCTTTTACATTAAAAGTCCTTGGTAATGGGGTTGACACATCACTCTCCACTGCTATTATAGGTAATAGGTAAATGTACCTGTTCCAACTTAAGTACAAATTTAACTTAAGAACAAACTGCAGAAGCTATTTCATTTGTGACCTGAGGACTTCCTGTATTTTGTTGAGAATTTGTCTGTGTCTGTAGTTTTATTTGTTGTGTCCTTTCTTGGCTTTGGTATAAAGGTGAGACTGGCTTCGTAAAATGAGTTAGGGAAGAGTTCCTCATTGATTTTATAGAAAGAATAGAAGCTAGATCTTTTTTGGTGGTTCTGGTGGAATTCTGCTGTGAATCTG
Source organism: Arctocebus calabarensis (assembly GCA_963573935.1). Taxonomy (NCBI): domain Eukaryota; kingdom Metazoa; phylum Chordata; class Mammalia; order Primates; family Lorisidae; genus Arctocebus; species Arctocebus calabarensis. Next base: position 8,678 of record CAUYON010127765.1, on the reverse strand, counting down.
TCTGGTTTGGGGCTTTTACTTGTTGGGAGATTTTTTTTATTACTATTTTATTCTCTCTGCCCATTATTTGTCTGTTTAGAATTTCACTTTCTTCCTGATTCAAGCTTGGGAAATTGTATTTCCAAAAATTTATCCATTTCCTTTATATTTTCTAGTTTGTGTGCATAGATGTTTTCAAAGTAGTTGTGAATAGTATTTTATATATCTCTGGCATAAGTTGTAATGTTTCCTTTTTCATTACTTATTGAGTGTATTTGAGTCCTTTTTCTTCTGTTTCTGGTTGATCTGGCTAGTGGTCTATTAATTTTGTTTATCTTTTTAAAGAACCAACATTTTGTTTTATTGATACTCTGCATTTTTTTTGTTTCCATTTCCTTTAGTTCTGCTTTGAAATTTGTTGTTTCTTTTCTTCTGCTAGTTCTAGATATGGCTTGTTCTTCTTTTTCTAGTTCTTTGAGGTGTGACATTATATTGTGAATTTGTGATCTTTCTGTCTTTTTGATGTAAGCATTTTAAGTCTATGAATTTCCCCTTAACATTGCTTTTAATGTATTTCATAGATTTTTGGATGCTTGTGTCATTTTTGTCATTCAATTTGAAAAGATTTTGGTTTTTGTCTTAATTTTGTCATTGACCCAAGGCCCAGTCAGCAGCAGGTTATTTACATTCTGTGACTTTGTGTAGATTTAAACTTCCTCTTAGAATTGATTTCTAGTTTTATTCCACTATGGTCTGAGCAGCTATATGGTATAGTTTATAGTTTTCTGTATTTTCTGGGACTTGTTTTGTAGTATAACATGTGATCTACCTTAGAAAATGTCCCATGTGCTGATGAGTAGAATGTTCTGTGAATGGCTGTTAGGCTCATTTGTTATTGTATCCCAGTTAAATACAGAATATCTTTGTTGATTTTTCTGCCCTGATGATCTGTCCAGTGTTTTCAGTGGAATGTTGAAGTCCTGGTAGCTGTGATGCTGCTATTTATTTCCTTGCTTTTATCTAGTAAAACCTGCTAGACGGATCCAGGATCTTCTGTATTAGGTCCATATTTACACTTGCTGTATCTTCTTGCTGAATTGCTCCCTTATCATTATGTAATGACTATCTTTGTATTTTTCCTTACCATTGTTGATTCAAAGTCAGTTTTATCTGATGTGAAAAAAGTGACTCCTACTTGCTTTTGGTTTCCATTTGCATGTTTTTATCCATCCCTCTACCTTGAATCTCTGAAACTTCTTCTGAGTTAGATAGGAGACAGTACATATTTGGTTTGTGTTTCTGATTTATTCAGCCAATCTGTTTTAAGCAGATCATTGAGGCCCTTTTTGTTCAGTGTTAAAATTGACATATGAGATGCTGTTGTGTCCATTATATTGAATGATAACTAGTTGCTTTGTTTTTTCCCCTTGGGTAACCATTTTATAAAAACCGTTATCTTTAACTTTTAGGCGTTTTTATACTGTGAGCACTGAATATTCTGTTCCATGTACACAGCATTTTTAAGCATTTCCTTTAAGACAGGTCTAGTGGTGACAAATTTCCTTAGTGTTTATTTTGACAAAACTTTATTTTTTCTTCATTTATGAATTCTAGCTGGCAATTCTTCTGCTTAATAAGACTAAAAATGGGACCCCGGACTCCTTCTGGTTTATAAGATCTCTGCTGAGAAGTCTGCTATTAACCTGATGGGTTTTTCTTTCATCTGGTAGCTTATAGGATTTTCTCCTTCACTTTGACTTTGGCCAGACTGATGACTATATAACTTGGTGATGTATTGTTTTACTGTGAATTTTCCAGGTGTTTGATAACCATTTTGAATCTGAATATCTAAATTTCCCCAGGTACAAAGGAAGTTTTCCCCCAAATATATTTCCCATGCTTTTTCTGGTCTCTTTTTCTCCCTCAGGGATACTTATGATTATTTTATTAGCTCATTTTGCACAATTCCTTATTTTTCACAATAATTGTTTATTCTTTTGTTCTACATTTTTTACTGAATGCATTAATTTGAAAGCTTTGTCTTCAAGTCTGAAAGTCATTCTTCTGCTAGGGTTTAGTCTGTAATTAAAACTTTTGTTTTATTTTGAAATTCCCTAAATAACGATTTCATTTGCTGTTATACCTTTTCTTAAGGTATCTATCTTTTTAGTGAATTTTCTTGTTCTTGTCCTGAATTTTTTTTTTTTTTTTTGGTTTCTTTGTGTTGGCTTCAACTTTCTCATCAGTCTTAGTTACCTTATACACTGTTAATATTCTGAATTTCATATCTGACATTTTGACAGTTTCCTTTTGGTTGGAGTCTATTGTTGATGAACTTTTGTGATTCTCTTTTGGGGGAGTGTGGTGTTCAAGATAGTTTGTTTTTTTAATGTTGCCAGAGTTCTTATGGTGGTCCTTCTCATCTGAAACTTCTTGTCTCAACCCAAGACAGACAAGTTTGTGGTGCCCCTGTTTTTATCTTCCAACATCTCTCTTAATGAATAGAGGGAAGTTCCTGGGTCCTACTCTGGCAAACTGACCTGGCAAAGGAGGGGTGAATGTGTTTGGTACTTAGTTTTCCTGTGTCTCACTTTTCACTATTCCCCTGTGACTCCCTTAAGCAGTGCACGTGCTGCAAAATGAGTGATTGCCCTGCCTAGTCTGTAAACTGCTGTGACTGTCAATTGTCTACTGAAGGGGCATGGGCACAACCCTGCCCACATCTGCTGATGACAGTGGTTATTGGTGCACGTTGGCTTGAGTGCTGTCCCACCTGTGTTGATGGGCAGTTGTGTCTACCTGGGTATGGAGGCTTGATCTCCACTACACCGATGTTAACAGATGTTAACAATTGTCAGCTTATGATGGCTTGAGAGCCTGCCTGTCCAGTCCGTGGGTGGTTATGTTTGTCAACAGATGGTGCCTTGAGCATTTGCTCTGCCCAGGTCTCTTGGCTGCAGTAGGGGCATACAGCTCTTGCCCACAGAACATGTGAATGTACCCAGTCCTACAGAGGAAATGGGGAAGCAGTGTCAATGAATCTAAAGCCTTGTAGATATAGTGTTTTGGGACCAGGGTTTCAAAGTGGCACCAGTTATAATGCCCAGAGTTCACAACTGGATCCCTTCTGTTCCTTCTCTTAGACTTGTGGCTCGCTGCAGTGAAGGGACCCTCCCCACAGCTCAGATAGCAATGTCCATGGGAAGAAGTGTAGAGCCCTGGGATTCTTTCCTGTGTCTCTTTTCTAGTCCAGTACCCTCCCTGTGCCAGGAGGAGGTATTTTGAACTAATTAAGGGCTCTGTGTTCCAATTGATCAGAAGTATAGTAATATGTGTCCAGTAAATATTAGATATGTAAATGAATTAATGCTGAAGAATACTAGGGCTGAAAGTAGGGGGAGAAGGCATTGCTGATTGGTGGGAAGAGGGGGCAATCATAAATTTCATGTCTAATCATAAATTTCACGTCATTATTCAGAAGGATTTCAAAGTTACCAAATGTATATAGCCTTTTTCTAGTAGGCATCTTTGTGGTTTCAATTAGTTGACAGAGCATTTAGATAGCTTCTAGATAAAAGCTAACATTGTCCTTCCTAATGCCATTAATGTAGGAAACTTGTTGCCATGTCTATGTGGGCTATAACATGTATATTTTGTGTTAGATAGGCTGTTTATCTGAGGATTATGGTGCTAAGAACAATGATAATATAGCAATTACATTTTTATTTTCCAGGTCTTTCAATTCTTGGCTGAGTAACTCAAACCCCTTAGCTCTATACATAGTAAAAAACTGAGGAAAGGAAAAGATAGCTGATTTATAAAAGCAGGGTTAGGGGATGCTGCTACAGAAGAAAAAGGCTGTGTGACCCAACACCCAATAATTTAGATCTTTAAATAAGATTGACATAACTGGACAATTTAGGTAATTATCTGAAGTTTAGGTTCAAAATAATTTCCCTTTCTCAAATTTCTGGACATTTTATTTAAAAACTAGATACAAAGAATAATGGAGGGGGCTAGAGGCACCACACCCCTCATAGTCAAAAATCTGCATATAACCTTTGACTCCCCAAAATTTTACTTCTGTGGACCAGAAGCTGTATTGATTAACATATATTTTCTATGTTCTATATATCATATACTGTATTTTTACAATAAAGTAAGCTAGATAAAAGAAAATCATAAGGAAAAGAAAATGTATTTACTATTTATTAAATGGAAGTGGATCATCATAAGGGTCTGCATCCTCATTGTCTGCACATTGAGTAACCTGAGGGGGAGGAAGAAGAGGAAGGGTTGGTCTTGCTGTATTGGGTGGCAGAGGTGAAAGAAAATCAACATGCAAACAGGTCCATGGACATTAGATCTGTGTTTATAAAGGGTCAATTGTATGTGTGTGTGTATGTGTGAGAAATATTATATATATGTCATATAATATATATATGTCATATTATATATATATATAATATATTTCTGATTGGGTATAGCTAACTAATAGGTAAAGATTGCTTTCCCAAAGATAAATAACTAACTGAATTTTAACTGAAAACCTTCTGAGTCACTGTGTATTTTGTCATTCCTTTTTTAGGATATGTACTTCATAATTCTTGTTTGTATATCATAAGCATACCTAGAACCTATGGATGTGGGATACGGATTCTTTTTTCTCTCTGAAACCCTGGTTTCATGGAGGCATTTTGTTGTAGGAGGAACTTGGAAGGTTGGTGTTGATGGCAGCTCTGCTCAGAACCCCATTTCTGAATTCTATTGGAGATGGCACTGCAGATTGTAGGTAGAGCAGATGGGACCTTGGCTTCCTCCCATGCACAAGGACTTTAGGCATTTTACAGACAGGAGCTATGTGTAATGGGAAAAGCAGAGCATTAGGCATTGGGAGAATCAGATGTATGACTCTTTAGCTGTGTGATATTATAAAGTCACTTAATAAATCCGATTTTTCTCCTTTGTCTATTTCTTTAAAAAAGTCAGATTAGGGAATCTGAAAAGGAGACTTTCAACTCTAAATGCTAATATCTAATTTAAGTCAGCAGGACATTTTATTCCATCCAACAAATACCTACACCAACATCTATATATTTTATACTCATTTTTTTATGGAAGGTTCACTTTTGTAATAAAGCATGGATTGAATTTTGATGGAAAGAAGGGAAGATAAAGGTATAGTGATTCCCCACCCCCCTACAAGACAAGGTCCCTCCAATGGGCTTTGAGGAATGAATTACTATAGTAAGAATGAAGCTGTTGCTATTTGTTGAGAGCTAAATGGTGATCCCCTTTCTCAAAAGTACGTGTTGATGTGAATGTGACCATGTTGGAAGATAAATTCTTCAAAGAGGTGATGAGGCCATTAAGGTATACCTTAACTTAGTGTGACTGGAGTTCTTATAAGAAGGAGGAGAGCTACTGGACGGGCATGCACATGAAGAAAAGGCCACATGAAGGCTCAGATGGGGGACAGTCATCTGCAAGCCACAGAGAGAGGCCTCAGAAGAAAGAAAACCTGCTGACAGCTTGATCTTGGACCTCCAGCCTCTAGAACTCTGGTTCAAGAGAGCTGCTGTGATGCTCTTGGTTTAGCAAAGCAACTCTAAACCCAAACTACCACAGCACCTTGGGGCTTCTAGAGATAATATTGCTTATCTGGACACAGGCATTCTTGTTTTCATGACCATTGCTTGTAGTTTATCACCCCAATGCAAAGAAATTACCAGGAAGCAGCCAGTACAGACAAGTGGGCCAATGAAGTGAAAACTGAAGAGGTACATACTAGGAGGCGACTCCAGAAACATCTGGAAGCCCTTTATAGAGTATGATGTTCTGCTCTCAGTAGGCTGTTGGCTGTTAACTCAATAAGTATTTGGGTTACGTAAGTATTAATTGCAAAGGAGCAATAGTTCATCATTTCTTATATTTCCTGGTTATAAAAGTCCATATATGGAAAAGTTTACATAATCTCTTAGAAAGTGTCTCCTGTTCTTTTGGTTACTAAGTTTCCCCCCGTGTCCAAATATAACAATATTTCCAAATGATTGATGGATAGATGATAGATTTATTCAAACTATCATAATCTCTTCACATAGTATAATTGTTCTGCATTTAAACCAAATCTCATATGCTTTAATGATTAGATCTTTTCATACATCCCTTAATTTATAAGCAAAATTGATTCTTTGGATCAATATCCCCAGAGGCACAAGAATCTATGCTGCAGGTGGAGTCAGAGTGGTCCTGCCTGAATGTTAATTTTTGCTTCTGATGTCTCCTGCAGCAGAGATGATGTTCTCATTTTTGTAGCCAATGTCTGGCTATGCATCAAAATCTATAGCAAAACATCAGAGCCATTTTTCTCCAGACCCTCAAATATATGGAGATTAATCACATATATCTCCTGTACTAACTTTCAAGAGAGGTGGTAATTAAACAGCTGCTTGTTGACTTACCTTTAGAAGGCCATAGAGCATGTCAAAAGATGTTGGAAAGGTTTGAAAAGGCCTTGAAAATGTTCTACATGTAGAACTCTCTCTACTCTTATTTGCTCTTTACCTAGGTCTTCAGTAGGAAAGCAAATGGAGAAGTGGAGTCAGTTACTGAGTGTAGTGATTTTCAAAGAATGGTCCCTAGACCAGTAGAAGTAGTAGTAGCACCTAATAATTTTCAGAAATTAGGTGGACCCCAGACCTACAGAATCTGATGTTCTGGAGGGAGATAGCAGGTAATCCGTGTTTTAAGAAGCTCCCTAGTTGATTCTGATTTAGTTTGAGAACGACTGCTCTTGACAACTCATCTGTGAAAATTATTTTCTTAAAATTTCTAAGAAATCATTTGCATGGTCATGTCTGCCCATTTCCTAAGCTTTACTAATATACAAAATATTCAGCTCTCTGTATCCTACCTCCTCCTTATAGGGTTTCTCTAAAAAACAGAGATTCCTTTCAGTGGACTTCCAGCATTTACTTACACCACTATAGTTCTTCATTTGCTTCTTCCATTTCTAATGATCAAAAGAACTCAGAATGTACACCACTTCAGTTCAGCAATTAAGTTTGTAATTTTAATGTGTGTGAGGTTTTTGTCTCTAATTTTGTTTGCCCTTCACAACTCCTAACAATGGTGTTGAACACATAAAGGTTTTCCTTGAAAATGATAGTGCAGTAAGTCTTCACTTTATGTCCTTAATAGGTTCTTGGAAACTGTGAGTTTATGCAAAACAACTTACAACAGCAGGTCTTTGAATAACATTATTTCATTCAACATTATTTTGTTATAGCATTGATGAAGAAAATTGGTTTTGTTGTTATATATGTACATTGCTTAAAGTCACAGTTTCCAAGACTCTATTGGCAACCTTAAGTGAGGACTTACTGTGATTATTTTAAAGTGCTTGTAGGTGTCTGGCTTATCATTTTGCAAACTTAATTTTCTTGGAACTGAAAACAACCTATTTTGTAAATGAGAAAACTAAGTCATAGACTAGCTTAATAACTTAACCAATTCCATGCAGGGCAGAGTTGTAGCTGTAGCCTCATCCCTGTCCAGTACAGCTTCTTGGAATAATGGATCAATACTTGTTGATTGAATTAGAGAGAACTGCACAATTTGGATGACTTGAATATTAGCCACACTTCTCTGATACATATTGAAAATAGAAACATAACTGAAGATAGAAATACGATGTCTTTGGCATATAATAGTTATACTTCCCATCTCCCTCAAAAGGGAGATGTTTTGTTTTTTTTCTAGGACAGGTACTAAATTAGTAATAGGAATCCATAGTCTCTTATCTGATATTTTTGATTAAACAAGGCATAAAGTCAGATAAGCAGGAAAAAAAATCTGATCTTTATAGGACGTAAACTTGTGATAGAGCTTCATCAATAATGTGCATTATATAAAAACAAGAAAATTCATATTAACTTGGTCTGTTCCTCTATCAAGAGAGTGATTTTAAATATCTTGATGTTAGCTTCTTGTTAAGCATGTAGGAACAATAAACAATTGCTGGATGTAAGAAAAATATTGACTCTGAGTTAGAGAAGACCTTAGCATTGGACCATGAGAATTTTAACAAACATTTATGTACCTAGAAGGTAAATATTTGGCTGGTGCCTGACTCGTGTGAGTCAGTGAGCAGAGCTTTGGGAGACCCTGTGATCCACTATGTCTGGTACAAGAAGAATACTTTTATATATAAAATTACTTTGTATTATAATTACTTTGTATTATTTTTAGACTTTTATTTTTACCTTTTTTCTTTTTTTATTAAATCATAGCTGCGTACATTAGTGCAATCAAGGGGTACAATGTGCTGGTTTCATATACAATCTGAAATGTTTTCATCAAACTGTTTAACATATTATTCATGGCATTTTCTTAGTTATTGTATGAAGACATTTGTATTCTGCATTTAATAAGTTTCACCTGTACCCTTCTAAGGTGCACCATAGGTATGGCCCCACCAATTATCCTCCCTCCACCTCAATCTCCCCCCTCCTGTCCCCTCCCTTGCCCCTTTTCCAATATTCTTGTGCTACACTTCGGTTATAGCCTTCATATGAAACCTTTAAATTAGCTTCATAGTAGGGCTGAGTACATTGGATACTTTTTCTTCCATTCTTGAGATACTTTGCTAAGAAGAATATGTTCCAGCTCCATCCATGTAAACATGAAAGAGGTAAAGT
>CAUYON010127764.1:0-11324 GCA_963573935.1 Arctocebus calabarensis | reverse complement strand
ATTTTATTTTATTTATTTATTTTTTTTTTTGAGACAGAGCCTCAAGCTGTCACCCTGGATAGAGTGCTGTGGCATCACAGCTCACAGCAACCTCCAATTCCTGGGCTCAAGCGAGTCTCCTGCCTCCACCTCCCAAGTAGCTGGGATTGCAGGCGCCCACCATAACACCCAGCCATTTTTTGGTTGCAGCTGTGATTGTTGTTTGGCGGGCCCGGGCTGGATTTGAACCCGCCAGCTCAGGTGTACATGGCTGGTGCCTTAGCCCGTTGAGCCACAGGTGCCAAGCCTGATTTTACATTTTAATTAAATTTTATAAGAACAATGTTACAAATGAGAAGACAAAATCTGGGTGAACTTTGATAATCTGCCCAGAGTCCTATAGGGGTCTTTGACTCCAAAGCCAACTCTTTTTTGATTATAGTACATAAAAGTCTAGGAATAAAGCAGAATATTGAAAATGAGATGTGGTGGAATTTTCTCCTCATGTAACATGTCTACTTCTGTGTCAAATGCGAGTATCTGTTATGAAGGGATAGCATTATGGGTATAGGTTTGAGATAGTTTTATACCCCAAGAAATGAGGAGAAAAAGGAAAAGGTAGGGGGTGAAGGTCAAACTGTTAAACTGATTTGTCTTTCTCTAACCAAACTGATAATTTTACAGGTATAGTCATTTGCTATTTTTGTCTTTCTACTAAATAATTAAAAGGAATGGCTAAAATATATAGTTGTGTGATTAACCATTAATATTTATTAAGTTGCCTGTGTTTCACTACTCTGCAAGACTGAATTGTTGTACAATATTAAAGACCCTGAAGAGATTTACTCTACTGTTCTCTTATTTATTCAACAATATTCAAACTTAGAATAATTGTAAGAGCCAAAGCCACTGTCAAAATGGGAGATATCAGCACTCTTCTCTGTTTAAAGATTAGATGATAACCTAAATGGAACTAATAGAATTAAACAATGAAGGTGGATTCTTTCCAACCCTGCTCATAATCTGATATATTTTTTTAAGCTCGTGGAATCACTAAAAAGCCTAAATGGGAGGAAAATTAGTGGGCAGTAGTCTTCAGAGTATAGACTGAAATTCATGGAGAATGAGCATTAGATTATTTGAAAAGACATACCTTAAACATAGCAGAGAGAATATAAAAGATGAACAGTTGACTGTACATAAATCCTCCACATAATCAAATATTCATAAACCAACAATAGTGACATACAACAATAATTTCAGGGTTATTTAATCTTTATATTGGGTTGTTCTGCCTTAGAGCTTTCTTCATCTCAATGCTATTGACGTTTGCTGCTAGACAATTCTGTTTGGGGGCTGCGCTCTGCATTGTCAGTTACTTAGCAGTGTCCTGTCCTCTATCTACTAGACGCCAGTAGCACCCATCCAAGATGTAAGATGAAAATGTCCCAGACCTTGTACAGTGTCCCCTGTGGAAAGTCTTTCTGGTTGGGAACCGCTGTTCTCCATGCGCTCATACCCACTCTGTGCTCTTCCGTGCTGTGTGTTCTCCCACTTTGATGAAAGCTCTCTTACAGTTTTCATAAACATATTGTTATTATTATTCAAAACTATTACAGTTTTCATAAACATATTGTTATTATTATTCAAAACTATTTTGTTTATCTTCCTTTTAAACATCTATTGCACAGAGTAGAGTTACACTCCTCAGTTCTTATTTCATTTTATTTATTTTATTTTATTTTTTGAGACAGAGCCTCAAGCTGTCACCCTGGTTAGAGTGCTGTGGCATCACAGCTCACAGCAACCTCCAATTCCTGGGCTCAAGCGAGTCTCTTGCCCCCACCTCCCAAGTAGCTGGGACTGCAGGCGCCCGCCACAACGCCCTGCCATTTTTTGGTTGCAGCCGTCATTGTTGTTTGGCGGGCCCGGCCTGGATTCGAACCCGCCAGCTCAGGTGCACATGGCTGGCGCCTTAGCCTGTTGAGCCACAGGCGCCGAGCCACTCCTCAGTTCTTAAACACTGTTATTTTTGATTAATATGCTCCATCTCATGTCTTATACATACCATTGCCTATAATCCCCATTCTCTACTTCCATCCTCTTCCAGTTTCAAATACAACCATTCTAATGGGTTTGATGTGGATCTCGTGGACCTGTTCTCATAAATTATGTGCTGATGTTGTATGTGATCCTATAATTTATATAATGGCAGTGTACTATGATTTTACTTTTTTCACTTGCTGTTTGTTTAAAAGTCTACATTTGTTGCTTTGCTTACATCTATTCTTTTTATTCTTTTCATTCCTGTCAACTCCTTCATTTTTTGATATATGTCAGGTACAAAATAAATGTTCATGAATATACTGAATGATGAATGGATGTGAGAGACAGATTTACAGCAGCCCAAAGATGCCCATGTTCTAATCCCCAGAGCCTGTGAATATGCTACCTTATATGGAAAATGAGATTTTGCAGAATGTTATTAAATTAAGGATTTTGAGAATGAGAGATGATCCTGGATTATTGAGGTGGGCCCAACATAATCACAGGTGTCCTTGTAAGAGGGGATTAAAGGGCCAAAATCAGAAAAATGAGGTATAATCACACCACAGAGGATGAGTGATGTGTTTTAAAGATGAAAAACAAGGGACCACAGCCTAGCAGGCAGCTACTAGCAGGTGGAAAGGCAAGTTCTACCCCAGAACTTGCATGAAGAAGGAAGTCCTGCTGACATCTTGGTTTTGGACTCTGACATCCAATACCATGGGATAATTTCTGTTGCTAAGACATTAAAGTGAGTGGCACTTGTAGCTCTGTGGGTAGGACACCAGCCACATACACCGAGGCTGGTGGATTTGAACCCCGCCCAGACCTGCTACAACAACGATGACAACTGCAAATAAAAAAACTGCTGGGCTTTGTCGCAGGTACCTGTAGTCCTAGCTACTTGGGAGCCTGAGGCAAGAGAATCACTTATGCCTAAGAGTTTGAGGTTGCTGTGAGCTGTGATGCCATGGCATTCTACCCAGGGAAACAGCTTGAGACTCTGTCCCCCAAAATAAAAAGACACCAAACTTGTGTTAGGCTGGGTGCAGTGGCTCATTCCTATAATCCTAGCACTTGAGAGGCTGAGGTGGATGGTTGCTTGAGCTTCAGAGTTTGAGAACTGCTTGAGCAAGAGCTAGACCCTTCTCTACTAAAAGTAGAGAAACTAGTTATGCGTCGTAGTGAGTGTCTACAGTCCCACCTACTTGGGAGGGTAAGGAAAGAGGATCACTCAAGCCCAAGAGTTTAAGGTTGCTGTAAGCTATCACTCCATGGCACTCTATCCAAGGCAACAGAGTGAGACTCTGTCTCAAAAATAAACGAATAAATAAACTTGTGGTAATTTGTTATAGCAGCAATGGAAAAGTAATACAATGGGTAAATTAATACATCAAGAGTTTATAGAGCTGTTCAACAGCGAAGATATAATTGTATAGCCTCAATTTTACTTTTCCCTCATCTCTCCTCCACGTCTGTTCATCAAGAATACAATTTTAATGAAACATTGAAAGATCCTTAACGTTTTAAGGATCTCAAGTAAGTAATAGTCTATAGGGAATATAGAAGGCAAACTGCAAGGTAAACAGTTGCCCCCAAACTATCTGTCAAGTGTGTAGTTAACTTGACTGCAGTGGGGCTTACTGGACCATCTTGTAAGGAAAATGAGATTCAATGTGGGAAGGAACTGCAGAAGGGCCTGAATATCAGGAGGTATGTGTTCTTGGGGGCCATTTTTGGAGATGCGCTACCTTACTGGATTTAAGTCTTAAAACTAGCAGATTAATATAATAGAGACTTCTTATTCATAATTGTGCCTAAAGCTGGGCACGGTAGCCAACACAGGATGATTGCCTGAGCCCAAGTGTTTGGAACCAGTCTGGACAATAAAAACAGGCTCCCATCTCTACTGCACTCCAGCCTGGGCAAGAGAACAACAATAATAAAAATTGTTGATAAGTGCTATCTGTATGTTTGGAACCAAAATTGTAATACTCAGTATATTAGATGTGACATAAGGCCAATGAAGCATCTTAAGGAACAGATGTTTTGTATGTCGCTCTCTTACATACCCAGTTCAGTCCCTAAGAACGAAGTATATTCACCTAAATACAGCAGCTCTGAGCAACTCAGTCTACCGTAATCCATGGGGAAGCACTAGGCTTCAACTGATCTTATGCCATTTCAAATATATGGCATTTCTTTCAACCCATTTCTCAAAGCTTTCACATAACTCTAATTTGTGTCTCTGTCTGAACCATACATAGGACCTGGTTTTCTGGAGAATCACTTATTATTATTATTGTTGTTGTTGTTGTCATTTGGGATTCATTGAGGGTACAAAGAATTAGGTTACACTCTTTGAGGTTGTTAGGTAAAGTCCCTCTTGTAATTGTGTCCTGCTCCCAAGAGGTGTGCTGTACATCATGACTCACATCCCCCTCCCTCCTCCTCTCTCCCCATCCCTTATTGTCCTACCCCTCTGCCTTATATTACCTCATCTACTGCTGTCATATTAGAATTGAGTACATCGGATTCTTGCCTCTGCATTCTTATGATGTTTTACTAAGAAGAATGTGTTCCAGCTCAATCTAGGCTAATACAAAAGATGCAAACTCTCCATCTTTTTAATGGCTGAATAGTATTCCATGGTATACATATATCATAGCTTGTTAATCCATTCCAGGGTTGATGGGAATTTAGGTTGTTCCTACATTTTTGGCAGTTGTAAATTGAGCGGCGATAAACATTCTAGTACAGAGAATAACTCTTTAGGAACTAGATTGTCACAGTTGTGAAGAGGCACGTGCTCTGGAATCAGACTACTTAAGTTCAAATTCTCACCAAACTATTTTCTAGCTATGTGCTAGAGCAAGCTGACACATTTGTCATGCCTCAGTTTTCTGTTTTAAAATTGGGCAAATAAGCTACACATGGTGATTCATGCCCATAATCCCAGTACCTTAAGAGGCTTAGATAGGAGGATGGCTTGATCTCAAGAGTTTGAGGCTACAGTGAGCTATGCTTGTACCATTTCACTCCAGCCTGGGAAACAGAGTAAGACCTTTTCTGAAAAAATAAATAAATAAATAAAATTGGGCAATAAGACCATTTACCTCGGAATACTTTTATAAGGAATAAAAGAGATAATTTATGCAATATATTTAGCCTACTCTCTGGCACAGAGTAAGTTCTTCATAAATATTAGTTGTTACTATTTGCAGCAGTACTCCAAGGAGTTAAATAAAATTCCATATAATTTTTCAGGTAATTACAGAGGCTAATGTGTTGTTCTTCATGACAAATTAACCAGTTTACAGATTGGTCATAGTCAAGCTGGATCTGAAAACTTAGATACAGCTATCTCTCTAGCTCAGCATCTTGGAAAAGGTTTACCATCATCTTTGATTTCTGGCCTTGCTATGGATGAGAGAAGAGGAACCCAGCCACTCAAGAGTGGTCTGAATTCAACTGTATGTGTTATTTTTGAGCAATCCCACCCTTTCAGTAGCTTAAATTACCAAAATTTTATTTTTCACTCATGTTTTCTTCCAACTCAGATCAGCAGGAGGCTCATGTCACACAATGACTCAGAGGCCCGGCCTAAGAGAGCAGCCACTTTCATAAATGTCCTTGTCACCACACCAGAAAGGAAGCAAGTGTGAGGCAAATCATGGACCCACTGTTCTAACGTCTCCCCCTGGTGAAACATACATAACTTTGTCACATTTCATTGACCAAACAAGTTATGTGGCCACCCTACATGAAAGTAGGATAGCAAATTCAATTCTACCATTCTCAGAAGGAAAAAAGCCAGAAATATTTGGGCATCAGCACCAATGACAAACATGTTGTACCAGGACTCTGCTAGACACTCTCAGTGATGTGGAGATCAATAAAACCTAGTGACCTTGCCAGTGACCTTGCAGGTAAGGGGGCCATCTGTGGGATAGAACCACATGACTCCCAAACAGATAGCAGTTGCTAAGATTGGTTTACCTCCATCCATCACATGAGAAAAATAAGCCAGAACTATCTATGGCAGGGATTCTCCACAAGGGTGATTTTGTCACCTAAGTGATATATGGGGGAGGGACATTTTTGGTTGTAAAATTTGGGAGTGTGAATGTTGCTACTGGCACGTGGTGAGCTGCAGGACATCTCAACCACAAAAAAAGAATTATCTGGCTTCAAATCCAAAATTCATAGGATGGGTCCCCAGAACAAAGAATTATTCAACCCCAGATGTCAGCAGTACTGAGGCTGAGAACCTCCAGTCTAATGTAATTTCCACTTCTCTCACACATGCTCCTAAAATCTACTGAAGTGAAAATTATGCCTTCCAACTGTATGCCATTGACGCTATACATACAATGTTTGTGACAGGACATTCAAATATGCCGTCCCACCACACATTTCATGGCCAGGCATATGGCACTTTTATTCAGAAGTGTGGATCTAGTATATTTGTTTGGAGTTCCAAATGTTTAAATATTTACATTTAAATTCAAATTTAAAACACTACCCTTCAAAATAGACAGTACCACAAATAAATCTATTTGCCTACTTGATTAAGTAAGGTTTAGTCCCAATGGGGGGAAAACATGGTAGAACGTAATGCAATCTTGATCACTGATAAGAAATTTTATACTAGACCTACTGTGAGGCCATCTTACAGGAGCACATTTCTCTGCACCACAATAGCAGCAGTCAGGAAATGATCCGATGTAAGTGACTCGGGAAAGGGTGCGTGTTGATCAATTGAGGTTGTGAGATAAACTTTGTCAAATGCAGATGAAGGCAGAATCGAAAGGCAGGTGGAAGGAATCTGTCATTTAAAGGCGGGGAGCTGTTAATAAACTACACTGAAGAAATATTGATCCTCCAGCATCAACCTGCATTAGAATTTAGGTTTAAAGTTATTTCCCAGAAGACAAGTTTTGTTTCCTCATCTGAGCCTCAAGCCTGAAACTTGCAGACCAGACTGTCTGCAGGATGTAAGATGTGATGCCTGGCAAAAGCATATCTGAGAGTTGTGAATCTGTGAATCAGAAGGCAAATCCCCCCCAGCAGGATGTTAATCCTGATGGCTAAGAGGGAGACAATGGGATCACAAGAATGCATCACAGCATGGGGTGGTCTCAGGAACAGCTTAAGAAAGCTTCAAATATGTCTGGAATTTACAGAATCAATAAATTGAGAATTTTTCCACCTGTGTGTTAGCCCACTTACTCCTCAGGGAGTTCAAGCTTGTAGTGTAAATATAATCTATAACACTTTACTAATTACTCAGGCTAAAACAAGTCAAAGGAGCATACCTATGCTCAGTTTAAAATTCTTTTATTTACTAGATTTCTGCAGTCACCAGGGAAATGTAATTGCTCTACAAATTCTTCATGGAAACAATTGGCCCCCTTCATACCTGTCCTCGATGAATATCAGCATCTCTTCCTTTTGCTCTCTAGGATCCGTTGATTAAGTAAACATTCTTTGTTCTAAGAGTTCTCCAGAATTTATGAGTGAAGGGCTATGATTTCTGCATCTTATGGACAGATGATTCAACATAAATAATACGTATAAAAGTACATGAAAGGGGGGGCACTCGACCGGCACAAAACTTACAGACCACCAAGGCTTGTACAAAAGGTCTTTATTGGCGGGGGAAGCTGCAGAGCAGCATTAAGGAGGAGGGGAGAGAGAGAGAGAAATGGGAGAAGAGAGGAGAGGAGAGAGAGAAGCGGGGGAGAGAGAGAGAACGGGAGAGAGAGAGAACAGGAGAGAAGAGACACACACGGGGGATGGGAGAGAAGAGAGAGAGAGAGAGAAAGAGCAAAAGACAAGGGCATCTGGTATAGTCTCGGTTAGGGGAGGTGTCGGGATGGTAGAACAGCCAATAAAGTGTTCCTGCTCTGGTGAAAAGAGCCGTAGGGGGCGGGCCATAAATTTGAGCTTTTCAGTGGATAATCGGGATATACAAAGTTGTGCAATTATCTAACAGTACATGTACACATACACACAGAGAAGGATAAAGTAAAAGTGGCAAAATGTTAACCTTTGGTAAATTAAAGATATGAGAATTCATTTATATCTCTTGCAGGTTTAAATACTTTCAAATGAAAAAGTAAAGAAACAAACAAAAAGCTAATAGAAGAAAGTTCTTTTTTGTGAGAGAGAGGGAGAAAAAGAGAGACTGGCTCAATCTGTTGCCCCAGGCTAGAATGCCATGGAGACATAGCTCACAGCAACCTCAAATTCCTGGGCTCAAACAGTCCTCTTGCCTTAGCCTCCCACATAGCTGGGAGTACAGGCACCTCCCATGACGCCTGGCTAGTTTTTCTATTTTTAGTAGAGAAGGGGTCTCACTCTTGCTCATGCTGGTCTCAAACTCCTGATCTCAAGCAATCCACCCACCTCAGCCTCTGAGAGTTCTGTGATTACAGGCGTGATCCACCTGTTCTAGAAGACAGTTCTACTAAGACTTGAACTGTTGCTATGAGATGACAATGTTTTTGTTAGATAATTGCCCCAGAAAAGCCCCTTCCTGCTTTCAACAGACCAAGACCAGCTGTCTCACTCTTAAAGTTACAGCTCCTTTCCAAGCATAAGGAGTTGCCTACTAAACATCTCCTGATCACCCTGTCATAAAATATATATCATCTCACTGTCCCAATTACCCGCTGAAAATTTCAAACTTATGGCTTGCCCCTAACGGCTCTTCCCGCCAGAGCAGTAACTCCTTGTTGGCCATTCTACCATCCCGTCACCATTCTAAGACGTCCCCTATCCAAACCTATATAAAAGTATGCTTTACTTTTGGTGCTCTCTCTCTCTCCCCCGTCCCACTCTTTCTCTCTCTTTCTCTCCTTCTCGGTGCTGCTCTACAGCATCCCTTGCCAATAAAGACCTTTCCTACAAGCCTTGCTGGTCTGTGAGATCTCTGCCTGTCGAGTGCCGCCCTTGCAGATTTTTCCTTAGAGAAAATGTGGCAGAAGTAAAAGAGCATTTGGATATGATAGGCAAGCACTATCAATTAAGTATTCATGTCTCAAATGTTTGGGACCAGAAATGTTTCCACTTCTGGATTTGTTCTGGCTTCTGGAATATTTGTTTATATATAATGTGATATCTTGAGTATGGGACCAAGACTAAACAAGAAATTCATTTTTGTTCCATGTACACCTTACATACATAGCCTGAAGAGAATTTTATATAATACTTATAATAATTTTGTACCTGCAACAAAGGTTTGAGGTCACACGAGGTCTCGTGTGGAATTTTCCATTTGTGGCATCATGTCAATACTCAGAAAGTTTTAGGTTTTGAAGCATTTCAGATTTCAGATTAAGGATATGCAACCTGTATTTAAATCTTTGTTAAACAAATGCAAGTTGCTGCTGTTACTCTCCCACATCTCCCACATGATAGGATTAGTGCCCTTATAACAGATGCTTATTTTTATGATAATTTAGTCTGAGTTTGACTTTGATTTATCACACTGGGTCCTGAACCACTTGCCCATCCAGGTTCACATTGTGCTGAAAGAAAAAGTGCTTAATTAGCACTCAGGTGCATCTGAGACTGAACACTTCATTGTGCCAGATTATGCCTTGGACACTTCCTTATTCATGGCTGCTATGTATTGAATTGAACCCTGGTATCCCTCAAATTCATACTTTGAAAGCCCAACCCTTGAAGTGATGCTATTTGGAGATAGGACTTTTGGGAAGTAATTAGATATGAGATCATGAAGATGAGGCCCTAATGATAGGATTAGTGCCCTTATAACAGATGCTAATGAAATTTTAAGCCAGAATAAGATATTACCTTACATCTGTTAGAATAGCTATTATCAAAAAAAAGTAGTTAAGTGTTGACAAAAAATGTGGAGAAAAGGGAACCCTTGAAGATTGTCAGTAACTAATGCAAATCAGTACAGACACTATGAAAAATAATATGGAAGTGCCTCAAAAAATTAAAAATAGAACTACCATATGATCCATCAATTCCACTACTGGGTGGATATCCAAAGGAAATGAAATCTGCACTCTCATGCTCACTGTAGCATCATTCACAACAGTCAAGATGTGGACATTGACATGTCTATCATGGGATGAATGGCTCAAGGAAGCGTGTATATATACATAATGGAATACCACTCAACCATAGGAAGGAAGGAAATCATGTCATTTCTGACAACATGGATGAACTTGGAGGACATTGTGTTAAGTGAAATAAGCTAGGCACAGAAAAACAAATATTGAATCATCTCACTCAAATATAGGATCTAAAACTGTTGATCTTATAGAAGTTGGGAATAAAATGGTAGTTACCAGGGGCTGGGGTAGTTGAGAGGAAGGAGATTGAAGAGGTATTGGTCAAAGGATACAAAATTTTATAGGAGGAATAAGTTCAAGAGATCTATTATACAACATGGTGACAATAGTTGATAATAATACATTGTATTCTTGAAAAACATTATGAGTGAACATAAAATATCCTCACCACTAAAATAACTATACAAGGTAATGCATATGTTAATTAGCCATGTTTAGTCATTCCACACAGTAAATTCATACAATTTGATCTGTGAATGTGAAAAATAAAATAAAATAACAAAATAAATACTATCCCCCTCCAAAAAAGAGATAGCAGACAGCCCTCTCTTTTTCTCCCTCTCTCCCATCCTTCCTTTCTACCTACCATCTTCCCTTTCCTCTTCTCTCTCTTCCCCCGATATGTGAGGACACAGGAAGAGCGTGGCTGTTTATAAGCCAGGAATACAGTCCTTACAAGAACTATGCTGGCACCTTGATCTTAGACTATCTAGCCTCCAGGACTGTTCAAAAATAAATTTTCATTGCTTAAGCTACCCAATTTACAGTACTTTGTTATAGTAGCCTAAGCTGACTAAGATAATGGCCAAACATTTTGTCAGGAGAAAGAACTGACTGGAATTGGGGGAAATCTAGAGAGTGGTGTAAGTTACATAGTTAGTAATTTAAAAATACTAAAGCTAGTCTATGTAGGCTTTCCACCTGGTGAATAGCTCTACTTCACTTGAAAAAGACGTATTAGAATAGGGAGACATATTAAATGTGAACTGATGACTTACTTTTGTTTTGTTTTTTGCAGAGACAGTGTCTCACTTTATCACCCTTGGTAGAGTGCCGTGGCGTCACACAGCTCACAGCAACCTCCAACTCCTGGGCTTAGGCGAGTCTCTTGCCTCAGCCTCCCAAGTAGCTGGGACTACAGGTGCCCACCCCAACGCCCGGCTATTTTTCTGTTTTGCAGTTCTG
>CAUYON010127758.1:0-31265 GCA_963573935.1 Arctocebus calabarensis | reverse complement strand
ACTGCAGAGCAGGTGCTGGTAGAGGGGTGCCGGGCAGCGGCTCTGCTCCCGAGGGCTGGGGGCCACGGGACCTTCTAACTGCGGAGCTGGTGGAGGGGGTGCCGGGCAGCGGCTCTGCTCCTGAGGGCTGGGGGCCACGGGGACCTTTTAACTGCAGAGCAGGTGCTGGTAGAGGGGTGCCGGGCAGCGGCTCTGCTCCCGAGGGCTGGGGGCCACGGGACCTTCTAACTGCGGAGCTGGTGGAGGTGGTGCCGGGCAGCGGCTCTGCTCCCGAAGGCTGGGGGCCACGGGACCTTCTAACTGTGGAGCTGGTGGGATTTCCCCAGGGACAGGGTGCAAGTGGGACAGCAGGAGAAAAGTCATGAACTGGTAAAGAGTTTGGCTTGAACAACGGGGAGAATGAAGCTGTTGACCACACCTGGTGCAGGTGGCAGGCAGGTGCCCGTGAGGGTGGAGATGCCACTGTGGACAGGTGGGTACCCAGGGCTGGGCTTGGGCATCTTGACAGACCTGCCACAGTCTCACACACTCTTGGGTAGCAACCTACTGTGATTTGCAGCTCTGAGCACAGATGACCACAGGTCCCACCTGGGAGGCCTCCCTGCTGACACTGTGCTTCCCCCAGAGAGAGCAGGTGCCCCCATGAGGAATGCTGCTCTTATAGCAAGTGCATAACATTGGATAGTTGTAGAAAATAGCACTTTTTGCCTTTTGAAAAACTATTCCTTAGAGGAACAAGTTCAGGGTTTGCAGCTTTATAGGAAGACCCAGGCCCGTGGCAGGTCCCCCGCACGAGTTTCCTCCTGACCCCAGAACACAGGCACCCAGGCTCCAGCTGTCCTTCACTAACACACTTTTATTGGTATTTAGAAGTTACAGAATGTTTCTGGATCTCTAATTTTTGGCAGAGATTAAGGAACATTTTAAAGTTGAATATACATTATGTATTCACTGCGAAGTTGGCACTGACTTTAGTAGCATTGGTGCTGCTTAACACAGAGCTATTTACAGAGATTCTGCAAAGCAGCTCCAGTGATGTTTCTTGAGCAACAGGGTACACGGAGGACAAAAAGAACAAGAACTAGGAAACACGCTGCTCGAGTGAAATTCCACAAGGACATCCAATATAGGGGATTTACTTTTAAGAACGATCTGGCACTCATGAGCTATCTTAACATCTGTATGGCCATCTTTGAAAATTACGGATCGCAAATGTGGGTTTTTTTGGGGGGCGGTTGTTGTTTGTTTCTACTAAGAACTGAATATAAATGATGTACTAAAATATTTCTTTAAATTTGTTAGCTCTCTTCAAGGACAAAACTTGCCCTGAAATTCTTTTCTAGTGCTCAGACCAGTTAACAGAGTAAAGTATTGGTTATAAAATTGATGCCTAATACATATTTACTAAATTTTATCATTTATTCTTCTGAAAGAAACATCACATGGCAGCCCTAATTTTGGACAATGGGTCTGATAATCTGATGAGTTATTAAGGATAAGTTTTAGATTGACCGTGTTGGGTACTTATGTCTGTGTAGAGGCAGTTAAGCTGCTGGGATTTGAGGGCAGGTTAAGGAGGAAACACTCAAACCAAAGAAATAAAACAAGAAACGTTGGCACAAGTCGAATATGGCAGAGGGAGAGAGGGAGATGGGTGATGCCAGGTCCTGTTAGGAGGCTGATGAGGATGACCTCTGACCTCCAAACTTCTAGCCCTGGTCAAATAGATGGGCCCTGGTAACCAGCAGCTTTGAAATGGAGGTGGGGTTCAGCACAGAGGTGCAAATGAAGCTGGAGTCCCAGAACCGCTAGACTGGTTTAGGGCAATTAGGAATGATATCCATTTCTAGCAAAATGACAGAGCAATATTCTGAAAAGAATAACTGCTACAATCACTCACTTCTGTATTCAACACAAAGGAATAAATGTCAGATGAAATCAGAGCAGTGTCTGAAATCAGAGGCTGGGATTGCCAGAGGGCAAATGTCTACAATGGGAATTTGAAGGTATCTGACATGAAGAAGGGTGGAACTGGAAGCCTTGGGGCCAACAGGGACTGAGGCTGTGGGGAGGAGATGAATCTGGGACACTCTGAATATCTATATTCTTAGTGAAAGGATGGGCTGGAAATAATCAGCCTCATAACAAAAGGCCCCTGCTGAGTCTGCATTAATAAAATAACACTGATCATCATGTAGCTCTGTCCGTTTAAAACCTACTTCCAGTTAGGGAGCTAATATTTATCTGAAAATCTGATATTCTGCATGGAAGTGCTGAGGTCCTTTTCCCTATTATTTTAAATGTGAAATCACAGTACATTACATAAGACCCAAACTGCTATTGTCCTCGAATTCAAGCAGTATCTTATGTAAACAGCAATTACATTAGAAGACAAAATGCTTAATATATTTTCTCAGTCAATTAAAACTATATTTTGTTAGTGAATAGTTGCTTACTGGGAAAGAATGCGATCTCTCAGCATCAGCACAATTCAAGAAGCGAATTTCTCAGTGGACCTTTGGCTAGCTTTCCAAAACGTCTGTGCCCGATTGCAATGTGTGGCCAAGTTTATCTTTAATAGAACTAAATATTTATCACATTTCTTCATGTTAATAATGTATTGATGTTAGGACATATAAATATACATTTTCTATGAATTGGCCAAAACTGATTTTTCTTTTAATATAAGAACCGAATATCCTATAGAGTTTTTGAATTAACACAGAGACATTCTACAAGATAACAAACTCTAGGAAGACATGTTTACCATAGAAGGTAAGGTTAGGCCAACTCTGACTTGGGTCAGCAGCTCAGATATCCACTCCTCTCCAAGTCCCAGGAGTGATTACTGAAGGAGACAGAAGCCACAACTTTGTGTGTTGAGACAGAATAAAGCTGACGGGTCCTGCTTGGGCCCAGCCCTGACGGCATTAGGCATTCACAGAGTTCTGTGTTGAGCTTACAGCAGGTCTATAGTTATTCGTTATTTTGATTTGCAATGACACGGAAACAAAGGTGTCAAGCATATTTCCAAGTGCTTATCAGCCATCTGTTGATCTTTGATGGGGGCTTTGTTCAGACGTTCTGCCCATTTTTAATGGGGTTGTTTGTTGTTGAGCCTGGAGACCAGTCATTTATCAGATGTGTCTTTTACAATTTTTCTTTTCTTTTGTTTTAGACAGTAGCTTGTCTTTTCATTCTCTTGGCAATGTCTCTCATAAAGCAGGAGTTTGTAATTTTAATAAAAGACAATTTGTTATTTTTTTCCTCTTGTGGAACACATTCGGGCAGGCTGAGGTGGGAGGATCCCTTGAGTTCAGGAGTTTGAGACCAGCCTGAACAAGAGTGAGACCCTGTCTGTACTAAAAATAGGGAAAAAACTAGCTGGGTGTTATGGTGGGCGCCCGTAGACCCAGCTACTGGGGAGGCTGAGGCAGGGGGATCTCTTGAGCCCTAGAGTTTGAGGTTGCTGTGGGCTGTGACAACTCAACTACCCTTCAGCCCAGATGACAGAGTGAGACCCAGTCAAAAAGTACAACAACACCAGTAACAGCAATCAAAAAACCTGTGGTCCAAACCAAGATCTGTGGATACTCTCTCAGACTTTCTTCTGAAAGCTTTGATATCTTGTGTTTTATATTTAGGTCTGTGATACATTCAATCTTTTTTTTTAAATATGAAAGTTCTATGTTTGTATTTTTCTTTTCCACGTCGAAGTCCAGTTGCCCATTTACGGAGAAGATGATCCCTCTGCACCAGACCTCCTGTGCCCATGTTGAAGGGTTCCTTCAGCTTCCTCTCCCCAGAACACACTGCAGAGAATTTGTATCATTTTAAACACATTTGGTAGTGTTTTGTGTTGGGAAGTTATTACTTACTGATTCAATTTCTGAAGTAGGAACAGTCCTGTTCCTATTATCTACTGGTGGTCCCCACAGATGCCCCTACTATCACCACACAAGGGGAAGACGGGAAATTTCACCTAAATACACCTTCATTTATAAGCTTTCCATTACAAAATTTACATGAGGGGTCCAACATGTAGAGACTATTTCATAATTTTTTTTAGTTTCACAATGGCTGTTTTATAAATCAAGGTGTATTTAGGTACAATTTTCCATTTTCCTTATGCATGGTGACATTGGAGGCAATTTTTGAGACACCCTGTAGCTCTCCTTGTGAGAGTTTTGGCAGTTTAAGTTGTTCAAAGAATGGGTTTATTTTTTATTTTATTTTATTTTATTTGTGTGTGTGTGTTTTGGCCAGGGCTGGGTTTGAACCCGCCACCTCCAGCATAGGGGGCTGGTGCCCTACTCCTTTGAGCCACAGGTGCTGCCCCAATGAATGTGTTTATTTCATATAAGTTACCAAATTTGTGGGAACAAATTTGAGAAAATATTTTGTAAAAATATTAAAGTTACAAAATTTAAAAAATTGAGATTACAGGAATGCTTACTATTTCCAAAGCTGGAAGAACACAAGGTTGATGGGTCCAAGGAGAAGAACCCCAAATCACAACAGAGGGGCTACACGGGGGGATATGTGGTGTGGCTGGGAGGACTCTGGGGGTGAGGGTGGGCTGGGATGCTGGTGTGGGCGGAGACGCTGGCGTGGGCGGAGACATTGGGGAGGGTGGGGCGCTGGTGTTTGCGAAAACACTGCCCGCCCCTTTGCTGTTCCATTGCAGGTGTGTGATGCTCCCCCCAGCAGGTGTGCTGGGGTGACCCAGAGGAGGGTACAGATGGCACCTTGAGCAGAGGTGGAGCCCCTGGGCTGCGGTACTGAGCGCAATCAAGAGCTTGAAATGCAGCATTATGTTAAAGCCTGGCTACCTCTCTCTGCATTTTATTTTATTTTATTTTACTTTATTTTTTTGAGACAGGGTGTCTCTTTGTCACCCTCGGTAGAGAGCTGTGGCATCACAGCTCACAGCAACCTCCAACTCCTGGGCTTCAGTGATTCTCTTGCCTCAGCCTCCCAAGTAGTTGGCACCACAGGTACCCGCCACAATGGACGGCTATTTTTTGTGGCATTTTGGCCGGGGCCGGGTTCGAACCCGCCACCCTCCATATATGGGGCTGGTGTCCTACTCACTGAGCCACAGGCACTTTCCTCTCTGCATTTTATTTTTTAAAAATTCAAAGCATGTGTTGCTCCATTCTATTGTCACATGGTGAGAGTCAGGTGCCCAAAGGAAGGCGCTGTAACAAGCTCCACACAGAAAACCCACCTCAGAGCGGGCATCCCCTTCCAGGCCCAGAGGCAGCAGTGCAGGGGACTCCAGTCCATCACCTCTGTAGTTCCTTATTATAACAGCCATTACCCCATGATTATTAGGCACAGAAAAAGATGAAGGGCGGTTCAAAGGGGGATGCAGGACCTCCGAAGCTCCACTTACAGCACCGTGGGGTCTGCACACCTGCTCCCCCTCGTCAGGACACCACCTGCCCCTCGCCTGCTTCTCCATGGTGTGGCTGCCCAGGGAAGTTCAGGAATCATGAAATGCAAAAAGAAATCCGAATAATGTGAAAAAATTGAAAACAAAATGGTGAGGAGTAAAATGGAAAATAAAGAAAGATAGAAAGGGATGAACACATTTGTCAAAGAAAAGTGAGTTTTGAAAGAGAAAAGTTCTCCCAGGAAACACTATGCCACATTGAGAAGCAGTTGTAAAAATTCTGCTGTGGGGCAGGTGCACACAGCACAGCTCGTCTGAAAGGTCTCAGAGACTTTGCTTCATTATAATCACTCACACTTGCATATGAAAATGAAACACAACTATAGCCTTGGATGAAGGAGGGAAAGGGAGGGAGGTGGGTTGATAGAGGAAGTGTTAGTAGGGGGACCACACCTATGGGGCATATTGCAAGTACAAGTTGGATCTATCAGGTGTAGAACACAAATGTCTTGATGCGGTAATTGGGTAAATGAGGTGAAGGCTATGTTGATTAGTAGGATGTAAGCACTCCAATTTGTACAAATAATCAACACATTGAATCCTATAATGGCATAAATGTATTCATGATCTATGTACAAATGACTTAATAAAAAATAAATAAAAATAAATTAATTAATTTAAAAAAAGGGTTTGCTTCATTTTTACGTAAAGATGTGTTTCACTACCTGCAATCTGGGAGTGAGGAGATTTCACTAGATTGAGAAAGAGGATTGGCCCCATGCATGATAATTCACATTACATCTGTATGCGATTTTCTGAAATAAGAAAATGCAGTATCTCCTTAACTAGATCAGCTCTAATTCTGATTGTTACCCTATGTGACCTTAGGCTTCTTCTTCCTTATTATCCAAAGTGGTTTTCTGGCACTGGTCTGTGACTTTTCCTTGGGATTCAGTATACGTTAAGAAGATCAGTCAGAAGCCAGTCTTCTAACTCCATAAGCGCATTTCACTGAAAGCTCATCATCCCAGGATCTGTACACTATTGTTCTCAGCTCAACTCAGGCACACACAGAGTGCATCTCACAGGCCGAAAGCACACAGTGCCCTTGGGATGGAGCCTGCAGTTCATCTGTTAAAACATCCTTGCACTAACACTGCACGTGAACTTCACAGCATTTTGCAATATTAATGTTTACCAGTTCATAATTACATCTTCCTAATGGCAACTCTGTGAGAATTCCATTTCCACCATTGAGAGAGAGAGGGAAAGAGAGAGACAGAGGGGGCAGGGGGAGAGAGAGGTATTCTTAAGACAGACGCCAGGATGCAATTCTGTTCTGAGGATGTGATTTCCATGAGTGCCTCTGTGTGGATGGTGTCTTATCAATGGCAGAGTTAAGGAAAACATCAGACTGTGCTTATGAGCTACAAATTAGAAAAAATAGGTCTCAAAGTCCTTTAAATTGTTTACTAAAGGTAAGAAACCAAAATAGTGTAAGATTTACTTGAGAGAAAAAAAGGAAAAGAATGTTCACTCTAATGCAAAATTTAATAATTTAAGAATGGGAATATTTAGCTTATTGAAACATTGTGAGCCCCTGTAGACCGAGCTTCTGATTGTGTCAGAGTCGACAGGCAGACCAGACACACAAACTGATAAGGCCACACAAATATGTTGAAAAGCCAGTGATGTCCCAGAGGAAACAACAGATTTTTTTTCATGGACACCAAAAGATGCAGGAACTTTAGAACAGAGCTTGAGATTCCATTTGCAGCAGAGTGAAGGTCCGTGTCCAGAAGAGCCATGTTCAATGCTTAGTGATGGTCGCCGTCACTCTGCCATGTGGGAGCAGCATACACCATGTCTCCCAAACTTGGCATTTCAAGAAAACTTGTCCTGTGACATCTACTGACTTCTCAGCATCATACAATTTCAGAATTATATTGGGCTTAGAAACCATGAAGAGGCACAGTCCCCTGCACCCTTGTCAGTCTCATTAGTGCTCCTTGAGGAATGAGACCCTGAGAAGGAACATCTCTAGTACCTGGGCTAGATGTCAGTTTGGGGAGATTTTTCTCCCCCAGCTCCCAGAAGCAGCTTTGCTGAAAAATGCTGGCAGCTATGCCCTAAAGGAAAGAATGTGCTGGAGGGCCTTGCCAAGTCGCAGCTGGGGATTAATCACCTGCCTGGGGCAGTGGGCCATTGCACTTTGTTCCCTACTTCAATTTACACAATAACTTTCAGTTAATCATGTAGGGAAGTCGGCAACCAGAACAGACAACCCAGCACCTTTGTGGTTTACCTTCATTGTTGTTTATCTCCAAACAGGATAGTCTTGGTTTAGAAAGGTGTGTACGTGCTTTGCTGTATTAATGCAAACAAAGAATGTTTATGACAGATGTTGTTACCTTTTGTGTTCTTTATTCTTGGATATTGTTATCTGATGATTTGGGGTATATAAGAATCTTAGTAAAGATGGGTAGTCGCTGAATCTGAGCAAGCTTCAGCCATTCCCTTTCAAATCAATCATTCCATCTGCGGTGCTACCTCTGCATCATCAATCAGGGGGGCTGGCTGGCAGCAACAAGACAATTCACCTATTTTCACCTTTTTACTATAAATAGTAAATGCAATTAATAGAGAGATTGCATTTACTGTCTTATTGTACGGTCCCTAATATTTAAAATTTTTAATTTGTTCAATCCCTGAAGCAGCACTGTGGAGGAGCTTCTATTACTGTTATCATTTTATAAATGGGGAGAGGGACCATCACAAGGTCAAGCTGCTGAGCTTGCAGGCTTGGAGGTGACTGGGCTGGAAGTCAGGTCAGGACACAAGGCTGGAGGGCACCCTGACCCATGCACTGCCTCCTCCCACCCCACTACCTGGGGCCTGGGGTCTAACAGCCCTTTTAAAAGACTAGCAAAGTTACTGTCTCTGCCTCAGACCAGTTTGTGTTGTTTTGAATGTTCAACTAATTAAATTCCTACCCCAAATTTTGAAAACCTATTGTTACATAATGGAACATTTCCCAACCCAATTCTTCTTAAACTTGGTGCCCACAATCTTCCTGCTTCTATTTATTTCCTATGACTCTTCTCATTCCCAGGGATGCCTGAGCCACGGAGAGAGGAAACTCATCTCTGCTCCTTCCTGGGTCAATCTCACTTTATCATCCCTCACCATGGTGTTACAGATGGAGACTTGGCCATTTTTTCTATGCCCTGTGGGTCAAATTATTATTTTGAAAAGGCTTTCAAATTATCTTTTAAGAAAAGACAGCATTGTATGAGTCCCATATCTATTCAAAAAACCCACTTCCGCTTTAATCATGCCCATAAAAATGTTAATGATCATGCATCAGCAGAGCCATGGGGAGTTATTAAAACTGCCAGGAATAAGTCTCCAAGGTCCTTTCCACTTCCTGAGAGCAGTGACAATAAAGATTTAGGTAAGGCAGCACATTACCCAGGATTAGGGGGCTCTGTGAGAGGTCTCCCTGGGGGGCTATATGAGAGGCTCCTTAAGAACCACCCTGGTAGGCAGGCAGCTGCTTCTGCCTTCACTTGGTTGCAGAACGCACAGAGCCTGCTGGGGCCAGACACACCCCACTACCCCCACTACCGAGTGTCAGACGTGCCAGAAGGTAACAGGGGAACATCCTCATTTTGTTAGGTACTGTACTGAACCCCACTCATTGGAGTTTCAGGAAGTGATTAAATAAAATAAAACCAGAAGGTACCATTCATTCTGCATCTGTTATGTTAATTTTTATAACAAAAAAGATGGATTAAAGTGAGAATAATGTAACCTAAAAATTGTACCCTCATATTAATTTGAAAAAATAAAAAAAAACTAAAAAAATAAAAATGATGATTTCATGCATGGCACACTAGTTCTTTGGGTTTTATATGAAAAGCATAGGTTTCTAAGGAATAAAATAAAAACTGTGTCTCCTTCACACATATCCTTTCTCCAACTTCTGTGATTTAAAGGTATTATAGAGCCCACACAAACTTGGTCAGCATTCCCGCGTTTTGTTCATAAACTTCAAAAGTCACCTCTTTAGGATTTGTTAACTTGAGGCATAGTGGTGGAGAATTGAAGAGGGAGTTTAATGTAATTATATTTGGAAAAGGAAAGGAAATAAAACATGAAAAAGACATCAGTGCCTCTGGGTTCCATCCCCTGCTGGCTGCGGGACGCTGAACTGCAGGTCTTGTTAAAGTGTTTGGACACAGCGTTCTCGGTTTTCTCTTCTCAGTAGAGACTCACTAGCTACGTGTCATGAAAAGGGGGTGCTGCCTGGACCTGCTCAGAAAGCCGTGGGGCCGCTTTGTCTCCTGCCTCTGCCTCTGCTGTGGAATCACTTGAGGCCACTCTCCGGGGGCTCAGCCAGCACCTCCAGGACTCCCTGGAGGTTTCTGTGCAGATCCCACTTCTGCAGAGACTTGAGGGTGTGGAGGAAATGAAGGGAGCAGAATGTCCAGTCTCGCAGGGAGGTCGGGCTCTGTGTGACCCTGTAGTCACATTCGACCCAGGTTGCCTGGCTTCTGGGAGAGGATCTCACAGGAATTGTCTTTCTCCTCAGAGTCTACAGTTGGGCAGGGAAATTCCCAGGGACGCTGTCCAGGTGAGCTAGTGTGAACTCAGGGTACAGCATACGCCTCCCAGCACCTGCAGATAATACTGTCACCAGGGCACACCTACCGCCCTATTGTTTGATTCCTTAGTAACATAAACTTGCAAAGTTGTATGCAAACTATCTTTGCATTTGTTAACCTACAGAAGAGTAAAGATTTTTTTAAGAAAGCCATAATGCAGTGACTTATAAGTAAACACACGAGATAAATGTACCTGGTCTGCCATGCACATACAATCAGAGCTGTCATTTTTTTTAACTTTCCAAATTAAGCAAGGGTTCTTTATTGATTGGCTGGGCCAAGAGTGGGCTCACGCCTCAAATCTCTGGACCCCTAGAAGCAGGGGTGGAAACCTTTTATAAGGGGCTGCCCCTTTAAGACAGGAAGCTCAGCTGAAAGAGTTTAGTAATAACTGCAAAACTCCCGCTTCCCCTTGTAAGGACTCCCCTTACCAAATTTCTTGTGAAATTTGGCTTGCATTGTGGATCCTCCTCCCCTACACAGTTCAGAGCTGGAATGAATTCCTCAGCCTCCCATAGGGCTGGGATTTCAGGGTTAGCCACCATGCCCGCTCCTCCATTTGTTTTTAAAAGAAGGTTTTCCTTAGATTATCAAATAAAATTGGCAGTTTGGTCCACTGTCTCTTTGCCCAAGGAGTTTCCTGGTGGTCCCTGCCCTTGGCCATCCTGTTTGAGAAGGTTCAAGGACTCACCTGAGAGCACACTTGTCAGTCAGTGGACATGAACCCGGTCACTGGAACAGACCATGTGGATACAATCCCCATGTTTGGAGGATCTTTTGCCTTGGAGCTTAATTTAAACCAGGTACGCAGTATTCGTGAGGCAATCTCCAGTCAGATACGCTGCTGAGAGATAGGCTGCTCCATTCTATCAGCCATTAGCCAGCTCTAGGTAGAGCAGAGGAAAAAGTCACATCAGAGAGAGGCAATTTAAAATGCACCATGTTACAAAGCATGACAAATCAGAGAGAATGCTCTCTGTGCCGAAATATATTTTGTAATTACACGGTTAAACTAAAAATAGGATTGACGGTGTGTAGAAATTTGCAGCTGAAAATCACAAGGATGGGTCTGGAGTAAGTCGGGTGGAAGGGGAGCTTACGTCCTGTCCTGTGAGCCCTTTGGCACTTGGCTTCCCTGTGATTTCACTTTTACAGACCGTTCCACAAACGGTGCTTGTTTGTTTTATGGACAGGGTCCTGGCGAAGAATACAATTTGTCTTCCACTCTGTGTCTTTGTGGCAAATTCTACGTGTCAACCAAGAATTCTCCCCGGTTGCCTGGAAAAGTGACCCAGGCACCGCAGGATGGTAGTGGGTCATGGTAGGTGTGTTCGGAATGAGAATACAGGCCAGAAATGAGGGTCGGTATATCCAGGGGCCACGTATTATAAAATGAGTACTTAGGTAGCTTGAAAAAAATAGAACTGGTTAAAAAACAACATAATCAGCAAAACAAAACCCAGACAGAGACATTTCCAGGGCCAGACACTGACTTCAGATATTTAACTCATTGGATTTTCGAAGGCTGTAATTTGCCTTCAAAATCAGTGACACACATCCAGTGATTCTGAGCCCAGGAGTGAGCTTCCACACCAGTTTTAAGAATGGAGAAGTGTCCCCATCCCTGTTTGAGCCGTAAATAACTGAGGTGTTTGCAGTAATCACTGTGATTTTGTTTCTCCTTTGGGTCCTGCTCCAGAACACGGATGAGGAAAGGGATTCCACAAAATCATGAGGGATCAACTTTAATCTTCTGAAATGCAGAGTTATATGTTGAAGTTCACAAGAGAGAGATGAAAGGTGAGTTGAGTCTCAGAACCTCGAAATCTGATTTTTAATTCTTGGCGTCATATTTATTATCACAAATAAAATAAAATTTGGGCCAATTACCTGGTAAGACTGATCACAAGTTCTTTTCTGGCCTAGATCTGAATTATTAGGAGTTGGTTAGAGAAGTAGAATGAAATTTTAGGGGAAAAATTAGTACGCCTGAAGAAAAGTGACCCAAGATGGAAATCCCAAACTAAGAAAACCACAAATTGATTCAGACATTCTTGAATTAAATAAAATTAAAATCTGCAAGATAGGAGGATTGCATTCACTATAAAAATTATATTTTGCATGCTTGTGATTGTAGCTTAAAAGATTCATATACATCTAAAAATAATTCCACATATCTATGATTACTATGTTAGTATAAGATGATAAGTTCTAAGAAGTATAACTTAATGGGCAAAGTATCTCATTTAGTAGATATTTAAATATGAACCGGAAAATCACGTACAAGTGTAGCTTTATAAAAGTCCACACTCATGCTTGCCTGGAGATGGAGTTTATTATATTCTTATAATAAATATATTATATTTATTTATTATATTCTTATCTCTTATTATTTTTCATTTTCCAAACTGTATCATTAAAAGGAAAACATCAACAATTCTATTTCTCTTACTGACTTTATAGCCAACTATAAACTAGTGATCAGTCATCATTAAATGCTATGGATCAATCAATTAATTAACATCATTGATATGTGATCTTGTCATGTTTATTCCTGGATGCAAATAGGCAAGCTAGACAAACAATAATGATATCAAAATAACATCCAATTTGTTTTATACATCAGCTAAGTCATGGTGGTGGCATTTTTTTTATCTTAATCAAAAGATTACACACCCACAAGAGAAAAAAACACAATTACATTCAAGTGGGAGGAGGAGGGAGGATGGGAAAGGAGAAATGAGGATGGAGGGGTGGTGAGTTCTCACCTAAGGGGCACAAGTAGGGTCTGTACAACATCCCTCAGCTGCAACTTGAGCTTTACCTGAAACATGCAAACAATGGAACCTAATCATCTGTGCCCTCGTATTACTCTGAAATTTTAAAAAAAGATACCACCCGTTATAGCTTACATTCCTACATTTGGGAAGTCGACTGTATGGTCCATGTGGATTGAGTTAGGATTGCTCACTCTGGGTACGAGCCCCGGGCAGTTGGGGGCTCAGACCCTGTGCTGCTTATCGCCCTTCTCATCCCCGTCCTGAACGTGTCTGGAAACGGCTGAAGGGCTCACAGCAGGACCCCCATGTTTGGGAGTCCGGCAAGTTCGCTCTCAACGTGGAACCAGACTCCCAGGTCTGATCCTCCCCCGGGGGTTTCCTTCCCCATTCCAGAGGCCTCGGTACCTGCAGCACCCGGCCCTGCCTGGGAAGTCACAGGTGGACGGAGAGAGTGGCGCCGGAGTGGGATTGCCTCCCAGAAAGCTGCTCCCCTCCTTCCCCAGAGTGAGGACAGCCCCTGACATATGGGAACACATTCGAAGCACCTTCCTACCCCCTGCCAAGCTTCCAGCATGTTCCCTTCCCTGTTAAACATTCTCGTCTTCATAACATGTACCAGTGAGGCTTCTGCAGGAAGAATGTGGGCGCAGGGTTGTCCAGGACGTTCCCAGCAGGTGCCCGTCGGGTGGGGCTGCTCTTCTCATTACACTTAAATTGGCCGAGTCTACGGGGTCATATTTGCTTTAATCTGAGCCCCACCGGGCCTGCGGGATTAGGAGAAGGGGCTCTGACTGGCACAGGGGCGGGGGCAGGGGGGGACAACGGCTCTCATCCCTCTTAACTGGATTGGGGATTGTCTCTTAGAAACCAGAAGGGCACATTAATCCATAAGACTCCCCTTCCCCAGCCCTATTTTAAGGCTAGAAAGTCTCTGTTACTGTGCTTTTAAAATTTCCATTTGAAGTAATGAGGTCATTAAAAAACAAAAACAAAAACAAAACCTTGGCTGACCCTTCTGTCCTGGAGCACATGTGACAGGGCGTGTCTGTGGGAGATCCCACGAGCCGTTTCCCACCTCGGTGGTGAATTCACCCGCTCCTACTTCAGGGCAAATATTATTTTGGAGCACAGTTAAACTAACACACTTGTAATAAATTGCTTGTAATATTGAAGGTTTTAGTATTGAAATAAGCCATCTAATTCTTTGTACAAATGTTTCCACGTGTGCTCCTGAGACAGTCATGCTGGGATAATGCGTTGTGTCGGGAAAGGTCAGCACACAGAACTGTTTCCTGTAGACATGATTTTACATCTGCGAAGCCGAGGAGCAGACAGGCAGGCGGTGCTGGGGTATCAAGTGCAAGGGTCTGAGCTCAGGGTGGGCACCCACCGCCTTGTGTCTTTGGTGACACAGGTGAGGCAGACAGCACAAGTGCATTGCAGTTTAACAGAAATGATCTTGCATGACCAATGAGTCAAGACATAATGACCCACTTTGAGGATGACCATTAGAAAGCTGGCTGCAGGGGGGCAAAGCAGGCCAAACAGACCAACCGCCACATCAGCACAGCAACAAAACCATCACGGAACAGCAGAATCAAGCACCTGTCTCGTCTGCCTCATGTGTGAGAAATCCCTCAATGCTGTAAAAAAGTTCTCTCCTACCTGTTATTTTTAAACTCACTTTTCCACTACAATCTTAGTTTTATTGCTTTCACATTAAGTTTTATTTCAGACTGGAGTTTGTTGAGCTGAAAGGAATAACCCCTTAAGCTATTTGTCAGGAAAAAAGTTAACACTGAAATGCATAGAAGACAAGGATGGTGTTGCCATCCACCGTGAGTTCAAAGCTTCACTTTATTAGTACCCAGTATGTCATCCCCAAAGTGGGAGGCTTGGTCACATGGGCAGGGGCTCTGGGATGGGTGCCTGGGGCCTCACCAGTGTCCCTGCCCTGTGCAAACCCTTGCTCTGAATATTGACTACGACTTGTTTGTTGCAAATTAAGTGTGGCAAAGTCGACAGCTTCAGAGGTTATATAAGATTATAATTCCCATGTTGTTGGCAAACCTCGCTGTCTTCTCACCTTCCACACTCACTGGGAATGGTCCCTGCCAAGGCCAGCAGAGGACTGAGGCCCTGACTCCTGCCCCCAGGTGAGCCTTCAGGTGAGACCCAGTCCTGGCCCAGTCTTACTGCAGCTGTGAAAGTGTGTGTTCTCTTACACTGTGGTTCATGCACATCAGTTCATAGAAAAAGATGACTAGTATAATCACTTTATATTTACAGACCATTCAAATGCTCACTTTTAATGATTCTTTATTTCCAAGGCAGAAAAATCCAAAAACACAGGGCGTGGGGCTTTACAACTTGCCCTTGAATCTTACCTCCTCCAGTCATTAGCTGGCCTCCCTAGGGCTTGTTACTGAATCTGTCTGTTGTCTTAATTTACTTGCCTTTATGAGGGCATAATGTTTGCCTGCACGGTGTGAAACTGCTGCCTTTTATTTTCCTGTCAATCAGCTCATCTCCCCTGCTCCAGCTACCCACCCAAGTGCAGGACACCTGCTGGACTGTGTTTTCTGAGTATCATAACTTCTGATTGCACATTCTCCCATGAATGTTTGCCTGGTGGCTCTCTGAATAAAACTGATATGTAGTATATACAGTGACACAGTGTTCTTGCACAAACTTGGGGCTGCCTCAGAGGTCTCATCAAGGTCCACTGCAGACACAACTAAATACTTGCAGAAAGACAAAAGACTCAATTTTCAGAAACCAATTCCGTAAGTCGGTTGTGAATCACATCCATCTCATATGGCAAGTGGTGTAAAAATTGATTCAAGTTCCACGTGAGTTGTGTATAACTCACCCACAGAAAATAATACAAAATAAAATTTTCATTAAATTAGGAAGGATTGTTTTGTTCTCAAAGTTTGTATCCTATTTTCATAATCAAACACCATGTTGTTATTTTTTTACTAAAACCAAGGGAACATTGTTCAAATCTCTTTTCTTCGATTTAACTATGATTTCTGAATAAATTACTGATTTATACAACCCTATTTTCTCATTTGTAAAATTGGGGTGCCATATAATAAATAGTTTCATAACTGTTATGCACTCGGTACGATGCCTGGTCATGGGCTGTAAACTCAGCACATGATGAATATTAACAGCTTATGGACAGGTAGCCTTTATTCCTACTTTCCATCTGACTCATAATCCTTAAAATTGTGAATTTCTACCATCCAAAGAAACTTGTAAAATTCCGAAGTTGTACATGTGCACACCTTAATTATGAATGCACATTGTATCTAATTTTATGCCTGTCTCATGCACATGGATGAACATTTAGGGATCACCAGCCTTTGGAGGCAAACTTCCAACAGAAAGACAGAGCTCCAAATAAAGAAAGAAAATAAGAAAACAGTAAAGAGGATCAATGCAGGCCACAGCATACCTCTCAAAACTTTGTGATATTCTCAGAACCGGGGCCAGTGATGCACACTCTGGAACAAACAGGAGCTCTTGGAAGTCAGGAATATGTTGGCAGGAACTTAGAGAAACGAATCGAAGGTTTGGAAGGCAGAGTTGCAGGCGTCTCCCCGCCTGGGACTAAATATTAAAGATACTCCAGGTCAACAACAAAACTATTTTAAAACACTGAGAAGACGAGGAGACTCCAGACCTGTCACAGACACCGTGATATTGATGAGTCTGCATATTCCTGGGAGCAGCGAAGTATATTTTGCAAATTGAAATAAAAGAAAGAATGTTTAACCGAGAGGTAGAGGTAGTGAGCTAGGAGCACGACTGAGAAATCTTTTACACCTCCTTCCATCCAGCCAACAGCCACAGGACCTTTCCCTGGAGTTGGAGTCCTTAGCCACTTACCTAAGTAACGGTAAGTGAGACCTCATGTAAGGTATAGGGAGGGTCATAAAGCTGATGAAGCCTCCGCTTTGCTGTGGGGACATGTTTTTGAATACTTAAGCCCCGTTTTAACTACTCTGGGGCTGCCCCACCATTAGGCAGCATGGACCTGTGCAGAGGCCAGTCTGTGCCCAGGAGCCGATGCACCCGTTGGCAGGGCCAGGTGATGGCCGTCCCCAGCCAGGGAAACACCTGCAGAGTCACATCCTCCCACCCGAGGCCTTAAACATTGGGGAGCAGGCGAGAGTGATCCCTCCAGAGCCTTCTGAATACCTGGACATTTTAATTACATGTTCTCTGGGCACAGTGAAATGTTTTGCTCAGTTTCGGTGATATCAGTCAGCAAATCTGGGGTGATGTGTCCTGTGTCAGCAGTGACTTGGGCACACCCTGTTGGGGGGACCAGGATGGAGGCTGACTTCTCCACGGCAGCACCGGGGACGGAGGATAAACCTTCGTGGCTCTGACAGAAAACAATCTTCAACAAGAGCCCTACCCCGGCCACACGACTAGGCAGTGTGAGGGGGAGACCCTAAAATAAATTAACTCTTATGTGACATTTCTCAGGGTATTTCACCAAACAAGGAAAAAACAAAGACCGAGGAAGGTAGGAGACGTAGGGAGCAGGACATCCACATGGATGAGACGAAGGGCAACTGTGTGAGAGAGGGGATCCAGAGTGACAGGTCGGGAGGGGTGCCAGGGTGACAGGCCAGGAGGGGACCCGGAGTGACAGGTCAGGAGGGGACCCAGAGTGACAGGTCAGGAGGGGACCCGGAGTGACAGGTCGGGAGGGGACCCAGAGTGACAGGTCGGGAGCGGTGACAGGGTGACAGGACAGGAGGGGACCCGGAGTGACAGGTCGGGAGGGGACCCGGAGTGACAGGTCGGGAGGGGTACCGGAGTGACAGGTCTGGAGGGGTGCCAGGGTGACAGGCCAGGAGGGGACCCACAGAGACAGGTCAGGAGGGGACCCAGAGTGACAGGTCGGGAGGGGACCCAGAGTGACAGGCCAGGAAGGGACCCAGAGTGACAGCTCGGGAGGGGACCCAGAGTGACAGGTCGGGAGGGGTACCGGAGTGACAGGTCTGGAGGGGTGCCAAGGTGACAGGTCTGGAGGGGTGCCAGGGTGACAGGCCAGGAGGGGACCTGGAGTGACAGGTCAGGAGGGGACCCAGAGTGACAGGTCGGGAGGGGACCCAGAGTGACAGGTCAGGAGGGGACCCAGAGTGACAGGTCGGGAGGGGTCCCAGGGTGACAGGCCAGGAGGGGTCCCAGGGTGACAGGCTGAGAGGGGTCTCAGAGTGACAGGTCGGCAGCTGTTCCCTGGAGGGCACATTAAGAAAAAGAAGGAGGCTTGTAGATCTTGTAGGTGATCTCAAGTTTCTGAACACACAGCAAAGTGATTGACACACTTCCCCATGGCAAGTTTTGGGTCAGTTTGTGAGAGACACATTACTTAAAAAATTAAGCTATGAACATACCATGCCCATATGACCCCAAAGCAATTTTTAACTCTGGGGTGTGGAGGGAGGAAAAAAGAAGTTGTTAAAGAAACAGAAAATGTGATTATAATATTAACATTAATAGAGTTATTTATTTATTTATTTATTTTTTTTTTTGAGACAGAGCCTCAAGCTGTCACCCTGGATAGAGGGCTGTAGCCTCACAGCTCACAGCAACCTCCAATTCCTGGGCTCAAGCGAGTCTCCTGCCTCAGCCTCCCAAGTAGCTGGGACTACAGGCGCTCGCCACAAAGTCCGGCCATTTTTTTGGTTGTAGCCGCCATTGTTGTTTGGTGGGCTCGGGCTGAATTCGAACCCACCAGCCTAGGTGTACGTAGCTGGCGCCTTAGCCCGTTGAACCACAGGCGCCGAGCCATTAATAGAGTTATTTTAATAAAATCAATGACAAATACAACAGATTGGGACAGATGCCATTCATTCTAAAAGCAAATGTTATCTGTAGTGTCTTGGCGCCAGACTTTCCCGAATTCTACTTTTCCAGTAGAGAAGGTAACAGTTCCACGTAACGAAGCCGAGAGAACACACTTAACTGTTGTGCCAAGAAAATTATTTTGCAAAATATGCTCAATTTAAACAGCCAGTGAAAGAACACTCACACCAGTTGAACTTGGTGTTCTATGCAATCTGTTAAATCCTGGGTATGTGGTTATGTGTGAATAGGAAAAAGCTGTTACTGCCAATATCCCTGTGAAAACACTCAAATGCTGAATAACTTGTGCTCTTAACTCTGAGAGATGAGTAATTTGGGAATAACATGTTGTTACAATCACTGCTCTCCAAAGACTAACAACGCCGTTTGCTGCTGAATTTTCACCTTTTTTCCCTCTGCTTAGTCATTTCTCTAAGTGACTTCTTCAGTACCTATCTATGTCTTCTTTATGCTTGTGGTAATAACGTCCTCAGCCTGTTAGGGAATCAGAGTGGCGGTGTCTTCAGATTGCTCTTATGACTTTACTCCAACAACATTCTCTCCCGGGGCTTTCCGCACATCTCCTTGGTCCGAATTCCATCGCTTTGATTCCAGATGCAGCACCATGTTCTTTATGTTTAAGTCACGACTTGTAACTGCTCTGATCAAAAGGAGTAAATACCATGAGCCCATAGATTATACAAATGGACAGATCCTGCCTTTTAAAGAGATGCTCTTAAGACCCTGCCTTACTAGGCCAGGCACAGTGGGCACACTCTGGGAGGCCAAGACAGGAGGATGGCTTCAGACCAGGAGTTTGAGACCAGAGACAGCAATGGTGAGTCTGTCTCTACAAAGGATAGAAAAATTAGCCTGCCATGGTGGTGCACACCTGCAGTCCCTGCTCCCTGGAAGGCAGAGGCAGGAGGGTCGCCTGGGCCAGGGGTTGAGGCTGCTGTGAGCAATGAGCAGTCTGATGACACCACTGCACTCCAGCCTCAGTAACTGGGAAGCTGTTTCCAAAAAAAAAAAAAGACTCTGCCTTACTAATTGAGGATATATCACATTAAATTGTTGCTGTCAAATAATTGTAACTCACTTTCTGGGTGCATATTTCTGCAGGACACCTCAAAGTTTGCCATACACATAGGGAAAATGAGGAATTGCAGCCAAATGTGGCTTTAGTCACAAAATATTCATTACAAAATATTTCTCTGTGTGTTGATATATAAATCAAAAACTATTAAAATATAAAATGTAACACGAGCTTGTTAATTTTTCCTATGTATGGCTACCTTTGTTTGATACACAACCTTTGCCAACTGTCTTATCATGGTATTAGAGTATTTGAAACACTGTTTATTCAGCAACATTGAATGAATTTACTAATAAAGATAATGTAGACCTGTACTTTTTTTCCCCCAGAATTTCAAGATGTTTCACCAAAGACCTAACAGGCTATTCAACCCACATCATTGAAATACATATATTCTTTCATTCCACTCAACATAGGAAAGTATTAGTGGTGCTCAATTTTCATGAATTTGCTAATAAAGATATTATAGACCTGTACCTTTTTTTCTGGAATTTCATTTAGAAATATTAACTATTCATTCTCTTTTCAATTGTTCACATGAGTGTTGAGCACAGGGTGTGTAAGTCATGATAAAGTTGACCTCTGCTTTGGAATAAGTTATTATTTAGTAGAGCTGCCAATTTTTAAATTTTTATTTTCCTTTAGTTTCA
Organism: Arctocebus calabarensis; assembly: GCA_963573935.1. Taxonomy (NCBI): domain Eukaryota; kingdom Metazoa; phylum Chordata; class Mammalia; order Primates; family Lorisidae; genus Arctocebus; species Arctocebus calabarensis. The sequence goes on along the minus strand of CAUYON010127758.1, from coordinate 10,803 downwards.
TGAGATTCTCTTTTTCTGATACTGAAAGGAAGTTTCCAGAATTCAGACAAAGAAGTTGTTCACTTCATAGAAATCAATACCCTTCAAGAAAGAGCAAAGTGTCTGAGACTTTCCCGGCATTTGTAGAGAGCCATACACAAAAGTAAGGTTTTCTATCTAGTGGCTGAATCAAAGCTTCTTTTATTGAAGAGTAGATAGAGATATATATTGATTATTTAAAATTACCACTAGGAAACTATGTTGGGTTTATTCTATTGCCTTTCCCACCAAACAAAGTAAAGTTGCAAAGGTCTTACTGTCTCAATTACAAATAGATTCTGCCATTAAAGAAGTGTGACCTATCAACACGCTTTCCCATAAATTTAATTACCAGGAGTAGAACGTATATGGAAGGCTTCTTGTCTCATTTTAGGGTACTTAGGAGATTACATTGTATACAATTATATAATGCTAACTAAATTAATATAAAATGCAGCAGAAAAAAGCAAATACGTGCTAATTGTCTAGGGACAGGCAGGATTCGTGTGAGTCAAGGATGCATTTGGTTTCAGGCAGAGATGGAGGAGAGTGGTCAGTGTGTAAGGGGACACGGTGAAGTGGCAGTCTCAGCCCTGGGAGAATGGAGCTGGACACACAGGGCAGAGCCGGGGCGTGGAGCCTGGAGCGTGGAGCCTTGCTTTGGAGCCTCACCATGGGCCTGGCCCTCAGCTCCTCTGTGTGGTCCCCCATCAGTGAGCACAGGTGAGAATTCCCAAAATCCTCATTATTAAAAACTCCCCAGAAGTCAAGTCTGGGAATCATTAAACTGAAGACTTGAGGTTCAGGAAACAGCAGAAGGAAATGAACTTCTAACAACATGTTGAAGTATCACCCAATTTTGCCATTTGAGAAAACTGGGTTTGAAGAGGTTGACTAAGTTTCTCGAGGGTACGGAGCAGGTGAGGAGCAGAGCTGCCCCTCAGACCCCTTTGTGCACTTGCAGGCTGAGGGGAGCAGGTGGGAGCAGGAAAAGGGGCCAAGTGGCAGGTTAAAAGCACAGGAACTCTAGGACCGCAAGAAAGCCCAGGCCAGACTCTCTGCAGGGGTTAAGGATCGAGTGAAAATTCAGAAATTGAGTGGAGATGGCCAAATCTTGCTGGAGGTTTCTAGGAATTGATTAGTAGCTGCTGTCTGGCGTTATCAACAACATGGGGAAATTTTCATGAGGAAAGGAGAAAGACGAATCCGTAGATAGGGTGGACAAGTTCTACACAGTTACCTCTGTTCTCACCCGGCAAGGAAGGACGAGGGGGAGGCGTCACTCTGTGGTCACACTCTGAAATCCTGCACACCGGGGTGCTCCTCTGAGCTTCCAGCTTGGTATCTGAAGCAAGGGCAGATTTCAAGAGGATTATGCTCTTTCTGAGAGCTCTATTCCATAACTGAGTGTCAGGAGTTTACTTTTTAAAGTTTAATTAGTAAAAAATACAAAACAGAAGGAAACGCTATTTATGCACATGGTGCGTTGGGTTCAAGCATTTGAACCCCAAGTAGCATCTGTGTCTGCAGGTGTCCAGTGGTGCAGTGAACGCCTGGCTCCCTCTGCCTGGGAGCGGGACATCTTCAGGGGAGAGTTTCCTGACTCTCGGAGCAGGAGGAAATTCTTCAAGGGAGAACCCACAAGACATTGATAATCAGTGCATGTTTCCCTTGAGTTGCCGACTGAGACCCCCGGCATCAGAGCAGGGGGGCACCTTCTGGTTTACAGCAGGTGAGCAAGACAAGCGGCCTCCTGTGTTGGTTTTCCTCGCCCCTCACCCTAGGCTGGACACTGTCCATCGGGGCATTCTTGCTCTTGGGGAAGATGCTTCTTAATCTTCACTGTGCTGCACAGGGCAGATGAGAGCGGCTTGGGTGGGGGTCTGAGGCTCCTCCCAGCAGGAAGAAGCTGCCGGCCGCAGTCCCCTCTGCCCCTGGCCCCGGGTGAGGGCTCCTGCGTCTCTGCCAACCCCATTCTCTTGAGACCATCTCTGCTGGTCTCCCCTTTCCCGGCATGTAAGGAAACACATCACTGCTGAAACTTATAAAATTATCATCAGTCTCCTTAAAATAACACATTTTAAAGCTTCCCTATTATCTGAGTCTGAGTTATTTTAGGATGTCATAAGGTGAGGATATAGGAATATTCTGAAGGAATGTCTACAACAATATTTTCTTTTTTGATAGATGAACTCAAAGATGCCTTCTTCTAGGGCATTTTATTTTGCGTAGGAATCTTCATCTTATCAGGGCATACTTTAAGCTTTCTCGCAGCAGCTCTGCTCCAGACAAAACTACTATTAACAGACTGGGGTGTGGAGGAGGCGTGAAGAAATATGCTTTTCGCTGTAATATTGTATGTTTCAGTACTTTGTACATTGAGTTTCCAAAATGAAAATAAAGAAGATAACTGAGCATCTAAATTTTCTGGGAAATGGTTTCAATTTTTCACTTTAATTATAGAGATTTCAATAGGGCCATACCTTGAGAGCTGTTATTTAACTTGGGGGGAAGCAATGCAGGAGAGAGACTTGTAGGGTTTAGTAGGTAGATGAAAGCCAGACAGCAGATGAAGGGATGATAGGTGGATGATGGAGAGATGACAGATGATGATAGGTGGATGGATGGACAGATGACAGAGGAGAGGCAGGGGACAGAAACACAGAGGTGGAGATGGCACATAGGGGACTGGACGCCACCTGGAGCCTACAGGTGCTGTGGAGAGGAGCTGCGCAGCAATTAGCTGGAAGGTGGTGCTGCAAGGACTCAGCTGGGCTGTTTACTAACACGGTTTTTCCATCCGTGCTTAGCTGTGAGCAGCGACTCTGAATGAAAGCACCATAACACGAGGAAAAGCAGCACCCTCAGCTCCCGTGCACTGGGCCATCGCTACGAGCTAATCTGTGATCAGTTGTTCTAGAGCAGGGGTCCTCAAACCACGGCCTGCGGGCCACATGCTTCGCTGTGAATTGTATTTGTTCTCGTTTTGTTTTTTACTTCAAAATAAGATATGTGAGTGTGCATAGGAATTTGTTCATAATTTTTTTTAAACTATAGTCCAGCCTCCAACAGTTTGAGGGACAGTGAATTGGCCCCTGTTTAAAAAGTTTGAGGACGCCTGTTCTAGAGCGTTTGATCCCCACAAGGCCTAACTGGGCTGTGGACGGTCACCAAGGACTGATTCTGGGGCTGGGCAGGGGGACAGCAGGGTTCATAAGTTTAAAATTATCATTGTTGGAACGGGATGAGCCACAGCTTCCTCAGGAGTGGAAAAACAGCGAAACTGTTTAGGAACAAAGAAACGGGTCATTACTCCCCTTCAGAACTGCCTGGTTAGTGCCCATTACGGCTAAGGGCTCCCTCGAACACCCAGACGAGGACCCCGAGGGGGCACTTCAGCTTTCTCGAATGACCACTTCTTCTGTCCGCTCTAAAAGGTGCATGACCTTCAGACCCAGAAGGTCCGTCCTTGTCAAGGGTGAGGGTGACAACTATCAAAGATGAATGACAATAATATTCAAGCTGTAATTATTTTCAAGAAATGTGCCTTCCTCTCTCCATTCTGATGGATTCTTTGGTTGGGGAGGCCACAGGCTCAGGAGAACTGTCATTTTTGAGGTGGGGGTGGGCCCTCAGCACACGGGGGCAATGTCTCTTCATTCTGTGGGGCTGCCCACACGGGCAGAGCTTGTGGGTCCCCAGGTTTAGTCCTGAACTCCACTGGCCTTGCTCAGTAATCCCAAGAGAATAAAGCCTAAGGAAGGCAAACAGCTCCTGCACGCTCCCAAGCGCCCGAGGCGCCCGAGAAGTCACAGATCGTCCCAGTGGTACCGGGCCATGCCTGTGCCCCACACAGACCCACAGTGACAGGCCACAGCAAACAGCTGCACGTGCCTTTTGTGCCTCAAACACAGAGTCTTCGTGGCCTCTGGGTTTCTGTCAGTCGTCCACCAGGGTTGAGTTGGGCAGGTGCAAACCCACCAGGATTCACACAGATGCTGGCATGTGACTCTGAGAGCCAAGGTCAGCACATTCCCACGTCCTTCCTCAACTGTAACAGTGGAGCTCTTGTTCTCTCTCTCTCTTTTTCTTTTTTTTTGACAGAATTTCACTATCTTGCCTTCATAAGGTAGAGCACTGTGCCATCACAGCTCACAGCAACCTCAAACTCTCGGGCTTAAGCAATTCTCTTGCCTCAACCTCCCAAGTAGCGGTGCCCACCACAACGCCTGTGCAGGTGCATGTCCACAAACAAACACCTGCTGTCTGGTAGCTTGGAGTTAGAGAGCCAGCCAGAGTGTGTCCAAATGCACTGAGGAATAGAGGGTCCTTGGCTACGGGCGGGGTCTGGCCCAGCAGAGCTCCAGTCCAACTGCAGGAGGGTCTGGCCCAGCAGAGCTCCAGTCCGACTGCAGGAGGGTCTGGCCCAGCAGAGCTCCAGTCCGGCTGCAGGAGGGTCTGGCCCAGCAGAGCTCCAGTCCGACTGCAGGAGGGTCTGGCCCAGCAGAGCTCCAGTCCGGCTGCAGGAGGGTCTGACCCAGCAGAGCTCCAGTCCGGCTGCAGGAGGGTCTGGCCCAGCAGAGCTCCAGTCCAGGCTGCAGGAGGATCTGGCCCAGCAGAGCTCCAGTCCGACTGCAGGAGGCTCTGACCCAGCAGAGCTCCGTGTGCTCATTCTGTCTCAGCTCCTGGAGCTGCACCTGTCTGCTTCTCACCCATTTTGTTCCTTTCCACATTTCAAAGCCCACCTTTGGTCATTGCTGTGGTCGAGGAAATCACAGGTAGATCCTGTATTTTTCCTAAAGTCCCTGGCACCTGTGGGCTGTGACTGTGTTCTGTGATATCCTGTTTGTCTCATTTGCCTGCCCATCCTGTCCTAGCTGGGATTTCTCAAGGGATGTTTGTGCAGGTGTTTATGAGGGAGCGTCCTCAGGACCACCTGTGTGCTCTACGGGTGCTGCCAAAGCTGGGCCTCCAAGGGCAGGGCACCGTCCCTGGGTCATCCCACTTGCTCTTGCTTGAGCAGGGGCCTGGCCTCTGAGCCATGTGCTGGGCAGTCCCTGGCTGGGCACCCCGGGAGGAGTGTGCGGTGCTGTAACCTGCTGCCTGCCTGTCATCCTGGGAGGTGTCCAGGCTCCTGTTCTCCTCCCTGGCCTTCCCTTCTTAGGTCTCAGCGCAGCAAGGTCATTCGGTTTCTAATTTGCAGTTTCTCACTTAATATGCAAAGTCAAAATTACTTGCAATTAAGCAGTAAATGAGCATAAATGTTGGTATTCCAAGAGCACTTGATGCCAAGGGATCATTTTTACAGTAGACATGAATGATTACATGTTATATTATATTAACATAACTGCATAACAATCCATGTTATATATCATGTAGGGTAGTTACATTATTCATATATTGTACCACATTTAATATAATTACATATTATAATTATGTTACAATACATTTTATAGTATATATTGTAAAGACTTGTTCATATATTATGTTATTTTTAATACAAAAGTAAGATTACATAATGATATATACCATAGTTTATTATTATACATTATATTATAAACACTTGCTATATGTCTGATATATTTTTATTCCTTTCTGCATTTTCATTCACATGAGTATTTGGTTGAACTATTTTCCTGACTTCTTAGTGACCTTGAATTCTATCCATGGAGTTTCACCTTATTCTATCAGATCCTGTTCAAACTTCTGCCTCCTGCTCGCCCTGACCTCAACTCTGCGTCTTTGCTGTGACTTTACCCCCCCCCCCGCCAACACACACATGTGTTTCTGAGGGTAACACAGTCCCCACAGTCCACCAGCTGAACAAACAACCTTGGATAATTTAGTCCCATTGTGTGCCAGGTCCCGCCTCTGAAATGGGATAATAATGGTACCTGCTTCCCATGTCTGTACGAAGTAGGGAGAGACGCTTGTCACTGCAGATCTGGCCTGTCTGAGCCACTAGCCAGTGCACAGGGTTATTTTTAGTACCCTTGATCTGTGTCTGCATTTCCCTTGGGGGCCGAGCCGGCACTTTTCCCAGAGCACTCCTTCTAGCTGTCTCTCTCTTCATTAGAGGTGCAGATGCTGTCCTCCTGAGCACCACCCACACCCAGCTTCGAGGGACACATCTCAATCCCTCTTTCATCCTCTCTCCAACTTCAGCCTCACTCGCTTGTCTCTTTTAGCTTTGACAGGACGTGGACGAGGTTCCACGCAATTTAGCACTCAATTACCTGCTGTCTCATATTCACATTTGTGTCATGTATTATAATCATCTTCTTAAATACATTGTTAACTCCTTGAGGCCATCACATTGAAAGCTATTAGAGCTGTCACCCAGTTTAGCTCAACTCCAGGTTCTGAGTAGACTTCCAGAGAAACTTTGATGACTCTCCCATTTGTCAAATCTCTACTGAGCTCCTTCCACACGTGATGCTCTTCTGAAGGAACATCTGAGCAGACTGGAGTAGGGATCTGCAATGATCTCACCGAAGCAAATGGTGACTGCAATGAGCACAAAGGATGTGTTCTCAAAATGCATGCCCAGGCATCTTGTGAGGCAGGAAACGGGGACTTTCCCGAACCCCAGATCTTCAGGAGGGGCTGCACTGGGGTGAGGGGTGATGGGCTTGCTCTGTCCCAGGTGAAGCCCAGGATTCAGAAACTCACTTGGCTCAGGGACAGAGGCGCCCAGCACCCAGGGAGCCTGGGCTCCCCTCCAGGCCATGAGGCCTCATCCTTCTGGTGCTCTCTGGTAGTTACTGGCCTTCTTCACTAAAAATGACCATCTGGCCATCTGTGGTCCTGGGCAGTGGGGACCAGGCAGGTGGCAGTCAGAGGTCAGGTGGGAGTGAGCTGCTCATACTCGGCCCAGCTCTGCTGAGTCTGGGGCATCTTATTGCAGAGACAATATGTACCATGGATCAAAACAGAGACGCTGAGTGATCTGTGATGCATGTTAACTTTTAACCTGCACAAAACGGTAATGAGTATTCCAAGGTGTTAGTGACACATTATCTATGTGATTTCTGAGCATTTCTAATGTAATTTTTAAGGATGCAAATATGTTTTTATCCTTAGTGCCTGACACATCATGGACATTCTTGAGAGACACATTAGAAAAAGCAGTGAATGCAGCTCGTATGTCAACAAAACAAAGCCCTTAGCTCACCACCTGCCCTGTTATTGACAGCAAATGCAGCTGTCTTGCTAGAGGGTGTTATTTTTAGTGCTAATTATGAAACTTTAATTATGACAGAGTGGAATGTATTTCTTTAAAATACATGAAGAAGTTCGAGTAGCGAAGGGAAGGCCCGTTGGTCTTTACTGATTCAAGAGTTAGGCATTCGACTCTTGAGTTCAAGTTCAACAAACTCAAGGCTTGCCAAATTTTGTGGACTTTTATTGGATTTTGAACTGTTAGATATAAAGGTATTTTTCTTTAACACAGAAACACTTGAACCAACACATTTCTGAAAATATTAGAAATGCTTTTTTTTTGAATTTTGGTATCTGTGTACATTGAAGTTTTCTTTAAACATAGCTGTAAAATTAAGGAATATTTACTTTTAAACATTCTAAACCAAAGTCTCTGACATTACTTTCTAATTTATATTAAGTGTGTGGACATTGTCTACTATGTGCTGGACATTTTCACTGCAAATATCAACTTGTGTTATTTAGGCTTATTTAGTTTTATTAAATATTATTATATATAATGCAATCATAAAAATATTACTATTAAATATTCATTGCTGTTGTTTTTAACTACAACTTAATAGAAGCTATTTAAAATTATTATTGGATTTTTGACAATCGTGAAATTAGTACAGAGTCTTAATACAGCCCAGCTTCGGCAGGTCTCCGGGACGCCTTTGCGGCTGCGCGCTCGCCCGGGCCACTGCACGCAAGGTGGCGGCTCCGGCAGTTCCCCACGTCAGCACGCACATGTGCGTCAGCACGCACACCGGGTGCATCAGCGCACATGCCGGTCAGCACGCATATCCTTTACACGCACACACGCTCGTCAGCACGCACATCCTTTACACGCACCGGGTGTGCGCGCACACAGCTCGTCAGCACGCACGCCGTAAGCACGCACGCCAGAGCCTCCTGTGTTCCTGGGACACAGGTGAAGCTGCGACTGAGGATGATGTTGGGGGGTCCTAGAAGTTCCTAATTTCTCTTCCCCGCCTTTGTGGGAGGCTCTTAAAACCCGCATTCCTGCGATTCGTCCTGGAATGAGGACAGCTGCTCTTGGAACTCCGGAATTGGCCGAAAAGCAGCATCCCCTTTCCAGCGCGCTTACTTTTTGCACCGGTGTCCGTGTTAGGGTCCGACAATCTGAATCTCACAGACTGCGTCCTCGGTCAGGGCGACGCTGCCCTTCTCCCGCCCTCACCAAGCCTCGGCGACACCCTCGCTCCAGTCTCGGGCCGCGCCGTCCCCCGCCATCCCCGCTGTCCGCTGTCATCCGCACCGTCCCCTGCCATCCTCCGCTGTCCCCTGTCATCCCCGCTATGTCCTCCGCTATCCCCTGCTGTCCCCCGCTGTCCCCTGTTATCCCCGCTGTCCCCTGCCGTTCCCGCTGTCATCCCCACTGTCCCCCGCCATTCCCGCTGTCCGCTGTCATCCCCGCTATCCCCTGCCGTCCCCCGCTGACCTGTCATCCCCTGCCGTCCTCTGCCATCCCCAGCGTCCCCTGCTGTCCTCTGTCATCACCGCTGTCCCCTGCCATCCCCACTGTCCCCTGTCATCCCCACTGTCCCCTGTCATCCCCTGCCATCCTCTGCCGTCCCCACTGTCCCCTGCTGTCCCTGCTGTCCCCTGCAATCTTCCCCAGTTCCCCGATGTCCCCAGCAGTCCTCGCTGTCCCCTGCCATCCCCTGCCGTCCTCTGCCATCCCCGCCGTCCCTGCCCCGGTTCCCGACTTGCTGTCCCGGGACGAGCGCCCCGCCCGGAGCCTTCCGCAGAGCCGATGGTGTTGGGGACGCTGCACTTTGTTCCTTGTTTTTCTGCTAACAATTCCGGCTGGACCAAGTGTTAAACGCCCCCTGAACGGCCACGACACGGATTTTGTGGCATTCTCTGTGTAACGTTATTAAGCGTCCTCTCTGGAAGCTGTTGATCAATATTTTACTCATTTGCCATTCACAGCTTCAGTTGAGTTTAGCAGTTAACAGCAGCTGGGCACATGGGTCAGCTGTTCCTGAGAGACAGGTGAGTGTTTTCTGCTCACTGATCTGGTTGGACCGGGGAGGGGTTTGTATTTATCAAGTCCCCAAATGCTTTAACATTTTGTGAGGAGCTGGAGCTATCACCTCTCTCCTCTGTCATCCCCCTTAGACTGGATCCAAGGAGCACCAGAAAATAGCTCTGTACTGAACTATGACGGTGCTACACTAGAACAACTACTTTAATGTTTCTCTAATGCAGGCCTTATCAGAAATGGTGCAAGCCTTATACGTATATATTTTTAACTCTCTTAAAAATTCAGAGTTTGTTCTTTACTGGTTAAAGATTCTGGCTTTACAACTTTAAGATAAACATAAAAAGTACAGAGTATTAACAGCGTTCTGTTCTCTCCATTCTCACCATTTACTTGTTCAAACACAAGATATTGATTACAGGTTTCTAATTCGGGTTGTGAAATCACATAAATAGGAATGGATTTTAGGAGAGACACAACTTTATCTCTCGTTGGTAAAATATTACATATAATGCATACAAAAAGTCTTCACAGCAGAACAAAACATTAACTTTGTTTACATTTATTAAAATGTGCCAAAATTTAGACTTTGGAATACATTATTTTCTTTTTTCCTCTTTTCAACTTGGGTGGGAGACTATTGTGCCCAAAATACACATATTGTAAAAAATTATGCAGGTGAGAAGTGTTATCCACTTGTGTGTAAAATACACTAGAAGTAAGAAATTCAAGAGCAATTTTGAAGCTTAATATTCAGTTTCAATGTCATTTAATCTCTCAAACTCACGGAGTCATTCAGTCTTGAGCTTCAGGTAATATATGGATAAAATAAAATATATAAATTTTCAAGCTTTGGATGGCATTAGAGAAAAATGAATTGGAAACAAATATGAGTATTTTTCCCCAAATTGTGATGTCTGTTTGTTAAAAGCACGTTGAGTTCTCATTAATATGAAATGTTGACCTATTTGAGATATTATCTATCTAGGTAATCTATGTATCTCTCTCTGTCTATCTAGGGGTGAGAGTCAAGATATGGGGCTATTTTTATAATATCATACTTTAAAGTATAAATTTCATAGATTGTTGCCAGGCTGTGTTTGCAGGGGACAGCAAGGACTTTTCGTTCTGGAAATGCAGGCGTGGTAAGGTGGTAACACAGAACTAGCTGTGAAAATGGTCATTCCCTGAGCCAAGAGGGGTTCGAGGGGGCTTGTCTGTTTTCATTCCCTGCTGTCTTTAAATCTGTAGTTAAGATCACCATTAAAAAAAATAATTCTTAAAGTATCTCAAGAATGGAAGAAAAAAGTATCCAATGTACTTCAGCTTTCATATGAAGGCTAAAACCCAACTATAGCACAAGAATACAGGGAAAAGGGAAAGGGAGGGGAGGGGAAAGGGGAGGATGGGTAGAGGGAGGGCAATTAGTGGGATCACACCTACGGTGCATCTTAGCAGGGTACTGGTGAAACTTATTAAAGGTAGAGTATCAATGTTTTTATATAGTGATCAAGAAAATGCCATGAAGGCTATCTGTAACAGTACGATCAAAATATTTCTGATTGTATATGAAG
>CAUYON010127757.1:0-20876 GCA_963573935.1 Arctocebus calabarensis | reverse complement strand
CCACTGGCTTAACCCCTTGTGTATAACACCCGCAAGGTTTGACATTCATACAACAAAGACTCCAATCCATAAAACTAATGGTCCTGAATGCTCACTACCAACCTGTCCCTGATGAGTCAGATGAATCAAGGTTTGATTCCCCAGTAATACCAGTGGGGAATGCAGCAAGCTAACCCCTAGCCCTTGAAAAAGAAGTCATCCTGGAGCCCACAAGTCCCAGCCTTCCCACCCCCAGGGCTCATTCCGAGAACAGGCATCAGAACAAGGAAGCACAAAAAGTCCCAAGTACTCGGGATCCTACCCAAGTTCTTGGTGAGCAAACAATGGTGGAAAACTTACCCAAGCTGTGTTTCCCAAGCTGTAACCCAACTGCAAGCTTACTGCAACATTCTGCTTTTGTATTTGCTTGCTTGCTCAGCTACAAAAGAAAAGGTATAAAAGATAACCTGCTTCTCACTTTGGGGCCACCTGCCTTCAATAGCAGTGGTCCCCTGCTAGTAGTAAAATCAGTTGATTTTTGCCCATGTGGGGTCCAAGTCCTTCATTCTCGTCTGCTGTGGGTACAACGATACTAGCCTCTTTAGTTTATTATCAGGAGGTTGGGTTATGGATGTGGTTTCTTTTTGATGATTTCCTGTTGGAGGAGGGGTTGGATAGGCTGCCTGTAAAAAAGAATTGGAGGGGGAGAGGCATGGTGTTTACAGGAATTTTTTGGTTTTTCTTCAGTTTGAGGTGGTTGGTATTTAGTAGGGCGATGATATGATGAAGCAAGGAATTGCTGATCTGTAACTGAGAATGAGACGGATTATTATTAGTGATTTTATCATCAGTTAAGATTGATAGGTAGGGGGGAAAAGCCAGAATTGGTAGGAAGGGTAGCCAGAAGGAGACAAAGAAAGAGTAAGAAAATTGTGTTTCTTGAGGAAGAAAGTCTTGGTAGGTGCCCTGTAGTCACAGATTTTTAGAGACTCCAAGGAGGTTGTTCCAACTTTGAACATGTGAGAGTAGCCAGGCATCCTGAGAAAAGTTATAGAGAAAAAGGAAAAAATTGGGGGAAGAATGTTATACATTTATTAAGAAGTGGATTCGTTGGGGATCCTGGTGAGTTTGAGGTGGCCGGGGAGAGTACTTGGGATTTTCAGTGATAGTTCTTCAGTGTTGGAAGTTTTCGTATAGAGCACTGTTTTATTCAGGATCAGTGAATCCTAACTGGGGGGGTCCACAAGATGAACAGCACTGAGGTTGTTGTAAAGAACCATGTGAGGTCCTGTCCAGTGAGGAGGTAAAGTTTTGCAGGACACTAATTTTGAGAGCTGTTGTATAAGGATGCTATTCGTTTGTTCTACTTTTCCTGATGATAGGGGTCTGTAAGGCACATGTAGATGCCACTGAATTCCTAGGGCTTGTCAGATTTGGGAGGTGATGTGGCTAAAGAAAGCAGGACCTTTGTGGCTCTGAATAGAGCTGTGGAGAGGGAATCTGGGAATAATGTGGTGACCTTTACAGCAAATCAATAATGGCAATTTCCTTTTGAAGTGTAGTTCCATTTGGGAGGTCTTTAATGAGTGTGGCATTGATGATAGAGGAACATTGAGTCGTAATGAATCCCCTTTCTTACCTTATAGCTGCATAGAGGAATTGTAAGGCTTTAGTGAGGGTTAAGAATTCTCCTTGTTGGGCGGTGCCTCTGGCTCAGTGAGTAGGGTGCTGGCCCCGTGTACCAAGGATAGCATGTTCAAACCCAGCCCGGCCAAACAAAAAAATAGGAACAACAACAAAAATAGCCGGGCATTGTTGAGGGCACCTGTAGTCCCAGTTCCTTGGGAGGCAGAGGCAAGAGAATCGCCTAAGCCCAGGGTTGGAGGTAACTGTGAGCTATGACACCACGGCAGTCTACCAAGGGCCACAAAGTGAGACTCTGTCTCTAAAAAAAAAAGAAAGAAAGAAAAGAAAAAAAGAGTTCTGCTTGTTGTGAGGAAGTGCCCAGAAGCAGAGTTACAGAGGTGATAATGTGGGAAGGAGACGCAATAGCAAAACCTGTCAAGGCAATGGAGTGAGCAGTGGGCTTAAAAGAACTGCCATCAATAAACCAGGTGTCTTCAGTATTAGGTAAGGGAAAAAGAAATATTTGGAAAGGGGTGTAGTGTTACAATAGGATTTATAGGGAGGTCAGATCGAGAGAATGGAAGTCTTGTTTGGGAAGGGTTGGAGAGGAGTAGGATGGGTAGTGAGAGGTGGGAATCAGCGCGAATCTCAAGGTTGCTTGCAGTTTTGAGAGAGTATCTCTACCTAGTCGGGGAACATTACATGAGAGAATAATAAGGAATGAATGCAAGAAAGTGCCCAAAAAGGGTGCACCATAAAGGTGGAGTTAACAGGGTGGATTGTATCAATACCCATCATCGAGATCTCTGTTTGTTCTAAAGGACCTTTATAAGATGGCAGTGTGGAAGAGGTTGCACCCATGTCTACAAAAAATGAAATTGGCTTATCTTCCACCAGCAAATTCCTCCAGAGTTTAGACTTTGCAATTACCCAGGGGACACTATGATCCTCCGAGAACTGTGAATCTTTAACAGCTCGGCTCAGAAGGTGCGGAAATTCAGGTACATTTTAGGTGCATCTGCGAACCAGGTCCCCAGGACTTAGGGAGAATTTTGCCTTATTCTGGGAATGTCTGAGAACCAAATTCTCAGAAGAACTTGGTTCGTTAGACTTTCAGCCAGGTCTTCTGCAGGTTGGACACAGTTTGTGGGCAAGGTTTTGCTTTGGGCATAGTTTTGCCCAGTGACCTGCCCTGATGCATTTAAAACACAATGTTGAGGGAAATCTCATTTTTTTAGAGTACCCTGGGAATTCTGAGAAACTGCTAGGTTTTGCCTAATGGCAGAGGCCAATAACTGGAATCTTGAGAGCCACTGTCTTTTATTTACTTTTTATTATTAAATCATAGCTATATACATTAATGTAATCATGGGATACAATGTGCTGGTTTCATATACAATCTGAAAGATTTTCATCAAACTGGTTAACATAGTCTTCATGGCATTTTTCTTACTTAGTGTTAAGACTTTCATATTCTGCATTTAGTAAGTTTCACCTGTACCCTTCCAAGATGCACCATAGGTATGGTACTGCCAATTACCCTCCCTTCGTCAGTCCTCACCTCTTCTCAGTCCTCTTCTCTTCTCTCTTGCCTCTTTTCTCATCCTCTTATGCTATAATTGGGTTATAGCCTTCATATGAAAGCTATAAATTAGTTTCATAGTAGGACTGAGTACATTGGATACTTTTTCTTCCATTCTTGAGATACTATGCTAAGAAGAATATGTTCCAGCTCCATCCATGTAAACATAAAAGAGGTAAAGTCTCCATCTTTCTTTAAGGCTGCATAATATTCCATGGTGTACATATACCACAATTTATTAATCCATTTGTGGGTTGATGGACACTTGGGCTTCTTCCATGACTTAGCAATTATGAATTGGGCTGCAATAAAACTCTTGTACAAATATCTTTGTTATAATCTGATTTTTGGTCTTCTGGATATATACCTAGTAGAGGAATTATAGGATTGCATGGCAGGTCTATTTTTAGATCTCTAAGTATTCTCCAAACATCTTTTCAAAAGAAATTTGTTAGTTTGCATCCCCACCAGCAATGTAGGAGTGTTCCCTTTTCTCCACATGCATCTCTGGTTTGGGGATTTTGTGATGTGGGCTAATCTTACTGGAGTTAGATGATATCTCAACATAGTTTTGATTTGCATTTTCCTAATGATTAAGGATTATGAGCAATTTTTCATGTGTCTGTAGGCTGTGTGCCTGTCTTCTTCAGAGAAGTTTCTCTTCAAGTCCCTTGCCCACCCTGAGATGGTATCACTTGTTCTTTTCTTGCTAATACATTTGAGTTCTCTGTGGATTCTGGTTATTAAACCTTTGTCAGAGGCATAATCTGCAAATATCTTCTCCCATTCTGAGGGTTGTCTGCTTGCTTTATTCACTATGTTCTTGGCTGTGCAGAAGCTTTTTAGTTTGATCAGGTTCCAGTAGTGTATTTTTGATGCTGTATCAATTGCCCAGGGGGTCTCCTCATAAAATATTTGCTCAGGCAGATTTTTTCAAGAGTTTTCCTTGCACTTTCTTCCAGAATTTTTATAGTTTCATGTCTGAAGTTTAAATCTTTAATCCAGTGAGAATCTATCTTAGTTAATGGTGAAAAGTGTGGGTCAAGTTTCAGTCTTCTACAGGTCACCAGCCAGTTCACCCAGGACCATTTGTTAAATAGGTAATATTTTCCACACTGAATGTTTTTAATTAGCTTGTCAAAGATCAAATAATGGTAAGGAGCTGGGTTCATCTCTTAGTTCTCTATTCTGTTTCATATATCTACCTCTTGAGCCAGTACCATGCTATTTTGATCACTATCAATTTATAGTATAGTCTGAGGTCTGGTAGCATGATTCCTCCAGCTTTGTTTTTACTTCTGAGTAATGTCTTGGCTATTCAAAGTTTTTTCTGATTCCCTACAAAATGAAGTATTTTTTTGAGATCTTTAAAGTATGACAATGGAGCTTTAATAGGCTTTGCATTAAAATTGTACATTGCTGGGCAGCACCTGTGGCTCATCGAGTAGGGCACCAGCCCCATATACTGAAGGCGACGGGTTCAAACCCAGCCTTGGCCGAATTGCAAAACCTAAAAACAGCGGGGCATTGTGGCAGGGGCCTGTAGTCCCAGTCACTAGGGAGGCTGAGGCCAGAGAATCGCCTAAGCCTAGGAGTTGGAGGTTGCTGTGAGCTATGTGATGCAACAGCACTCTACCAAGGGTGATAAAGTGAGACTCTGTCTCTAAAAAAAAAAAAAATTGTATGTTGATTTGGGTAGTATGGACAGTTTGATAATGTTTGTTCTTCCCAGCCATGAGCATGGTATAGTTTTCCATTTGTTAACATCTTCAGCTATTTCTTTTCTTAGAGCTTCATAGTTCTCTTTATAAAGATCTTTCACATCCTTTGTTAGGTAAACTCCCAAATATTTCATCTTCTTTGGTACCACTGTAAACAGAATAGAGTCCTTGACTGTTTTTTCAGCTTGGCATTGTTGGTATATATAAAGACTACAGATTTATGTGTATTGATTTTGTAACCTGAGACACCGCTGTTTTCCTTGATCACTTCTAAGAGTTTTGTAGCGGAATTCCTGGTGTTTTCCAGATGTGCAATCATATCATCTGTGAAGAGTGAAAGTTTGATCTCTTCTGACCCTATGTGGATACCCTTGATCGCCTTTTTTCCCTAATTGCAATGTAATATTGTAATTGTAATATTCATTAAGGATTTTTTTAATTTCTGAGGAGTCTGTTGTTATTTCGTCTTTACCATTACGATGTTAAAGAGCAGTGGAGACAATGGGCAACCTTGCCTGGTTCCCGATGTGAGTGGAAATGATTTCAGTTTAACTCCATTCAATATGATATTTGGCTGTGGGTTTGCTGTAGATGGCCTCTATCAGTTTAAGAAATGTCCCTTCTAAACCAGTTTTCTTAACTGTTCTGATCATGAAAGTTTCTGGATATTATGAAAAGCTTTTCCTGCATCAATTGAGAGAATCATATGGCCTTTATATTGAACCAGCCTTGAGATT
The DNA here is from genome assembly GCA_963573935.1 of Arctocebus calabarensis. NCBI lineage: Eukaryota > Metazoa > Chordata > Mammalia > Primates > Lorisidae > Arctocebus > Arctocebus calabarensis. The sequence goes on along the minus strand of CAUYON010127757.1, from coordinate 15,231 downwards.
CTGGGATAAAACCCACTCAGTCATGGTGTATAATTTGTTTGATGTGTTGCTGGATTGTGTTTGTTAGTATCTTATTGAATATTTTCCATCGTTACTGGTGTTGGTCTATAGTTTTCTTGTTGGGTCTTTTCTTGGTTTGGGGATGAAGGTGATATTTGCTTCATAGAATGTGTTGGGTAGTATTCCTTCTTTTTATTTATTTTGGAAAAGGTTGAGTAATATATCTACTAGTTCCTCTTTAAAGTTTTGATAGAATTCTGACATGAAGCCATCTGGTCCTAGGCTTTTCTTTTTAAGGAGATTTTGTATAGTTGATGCTATTTCAGAACTTGATATAGGCCTCTTCAACATTTCCACTTCATTCTGGCTAAGTCTTGGAAGGTGGTGTGCTTCCAAGTATTGGGCAATTTCCTCTAGATTTTTGTATTTCTGAGAATAAAGTTTCTTGTAATATTCATTAAGGATTTTTTGAATTTCTGAGGAGTCTGTTGTTACTTTGTCTTTACCATTTCTGTTTGATGAAATAAGAGATTTTACTCTTTTTTTTTCCTGGTTAGGTTAGCCAAAGGTTTAACTATTATATTGACCTTTTAAAAAAACCAACTTTTTGATTTATCGATCTGTTGTATAATTAATTTGTTTTCAATTTCATTTAATTCTGCTCTAATTGTGATTATTTCTTTTCTTCTGCTGGGTTTGGGGTTGGAATGTTCTTCCTTTCCCAGTTGCTTGAGATGTCCCATTAAGTTGTTAACTTCCTCTCTTTCCATTCTCTTGAGGAAGGCTTGCACTGCTATAAATTTCCCTCTTAGGACTGCCTTTGCAGTATCCCAGAGGTTCTGATAATTCATGTCTTCATTGTCAGCCACTGCCTTTTAAAAGTATCCTCACAATTATTTAAAACTTTAAAAGTCAGGTTACTAAGATCTTGTTGAGGGGGGAGGTGGCCTTGGGGAGATTTTTGACTTTTTTCGGATGTCAGGTGCAGACTAAGATAAAATACATGTTAACAAAGGGTCTACCTTTGTAGCTTTCCAGGGATAGTGTAGTATATAACTGGAGAGCTTCGTTAAGACAAGCTAAAAATTGGGCAGGATTTTCATCACATTTTGGGGTAATTTCTTTTAACTTTTCATAATTGACAGCCTTATGGGCTGCTTTCTTTAGTCTTTCTAAGAGACACTGGATCATGTGCTTATGGAGGTGGATTCTAGTAGCATCAGTTTGGTAATTCCAATTGGGGTGCTTTTGGGGAAGAGCCATAGTGCCTTCTGGGAGATTTTGATCTATTCTGTGTAAGTTTTCAGCATAAATTTGGGGTTGAGTCCTGACTTGCTCTCTTTCCTCCGAAGTTAGAGTGGAGGTGAGGATAACATATAAATCATGCCAGGCTAAATCATTTGATTGAGTTAGATATCTAAATTCTTGACAGTATTTTTTGGGATCCATAGAGCATAAGCCTAATCTTTGATCATGTAGGAGAGGTCTGAGAGAGAAAATGGAACATGCACCCTGACAATGCCTTCCATTCCCACAACCTCTTGGAGGGGGTATAAGGGTTGGGGTATTTTGGAAGTGGGAAGTCTAAAGGTGTGTCCAGACTTAGTATGGGGCAGGGAAGCTGGGGCTGGCATGTTTTTTTCTGTCCCAGATCCACCATCTTTTTTTCTCTTAGTCCTTGTCTGGGAATTGGAGAAGGGGGAGGAGGGGCGGAACCTTGTCAGTAGGGAGTAGGAACGCCATTTTCTTTTTTGTTTACTACGTGTTGGGGAGTTGGAGAAGGGGGGTAGGGGTAACAGTTGGAGAGATGAGGGGAGGGGTGGAAGTTTGCCGGTAGGGAGGAAGTCAAGGGGAGGGTTATCTGCTCGATCAAAAGAAGACAATGGAGAGTCAGATGAGTCTGTAAAATTTGTAAGTGTTTGCGCAAGGCGAGTTTGAGACCCAGGCTGAAGTGCTGTCTCCGAAGTGTTACTCTTGTGGGAATCTTCCATAACAAACTGTGGCTGCCACCTCGCTGTCGTCCGGGGCGGGAACTTCCACTCTCCCCCCCAGGTGGATCCAAATTCACCACCCACTTCCCCACCCCCTCACAGGGCGGGGACACGTCCCTCCTTCTCCGGGGTCGGAGGGGCGGGGAGAATGAATGTCACTTAACAGCCCACTGTCCTGGGCAATCTTTTTCTTGGCAGTCAGGGCCTCTGGCGGCATGATCACCAGGCCTGGCTATGTTTTTTTCTTGACAGTAGTGGTTTATTTGTAGCTAGAAATATCCAAGTGTGTGATAATTTTGTGGATATATGGGAAAAGCGTGTAACCTCTGATAGGTTCTAGTGGGTGCACATTTTCATTAGCCATGAAATAAATAACTGTTCTACATAAGGACTTCTAGTAAGATAGAAATCAGACATACTTATGACATCTTGGGCTAAAGACATTTATACGTTTTTATTTCATCAAAATGGGACAAGGTACTGGGCACAATGCCATGTATACTCTTAAGAGGAAGATGGCTAGGCAGCACCTGTGGCTCATCGAGTAGGGCTCTAGCCCTATACACTGAAGGTGGCGGGTTCAAACCTGGCCTCAGCAGAACTGCAAAACAGAAAAATAGCTGGGTGTTATGGCGGGCACCTGTAGTCCCAGCTACTCGGGAGGCTGAGGCAAGAGAATCGCCTAGGCCCAGGAGTTGGAGTTTGCTGTGAGCTGTGTGATGCCATGGCACACTACCCAGGGCAATAAAGTGAGAGTCTGTCTCCACAAAAAAAAAAAAAAAAAAAGAGGAAGATGGCTGGGGATTGTATCTCTTCAATCTACCGTGGTGTTTCCTCCAGGCTAGTTCTTGTTGGCTTTAGCTGCTACTGGAGTGAGATACAGCTTCAGTGGAGTGTGGTGGGCCTAGGCTTCTAGTACTACAAGTTTCATTGCTGTGGTGTCATCAGCAGAACATCTTCTGGGCTAGTCTACTTTCCTTTCACTTGTTTGTCTCAGGCCCATCTTTCCAGGTTTTGAGCTGGTGTTGGTTACCACATAAAATGGAAATACATTTTCTGTAGGAGTTGTCTGAGGTTTGGAAAGAGAAAACCTAATAATAAGGGATAATACTCACCGCATTTGGTGTACATTCTTTCCTACTTTCAAGATGACTGCTTTCTGTTTTCCCTGACATTTGAATTGAGATTGCCTAGAAGGGTTTCTTATGAATAACTTTGTGAGGATTTAATTTGACCATGTTTCTAGGGGCTACCTTTATTTACAGTAATTGCGGGGAAATACCTGGTTTTCCTGTAAATGGATCTCCTGGCGTGGTTTGGCCATATTTATTTAGTGTATGATTTATTTTCTTTTTTCCTTTTCCTGATGATTGAGGTATCAGGGCTGCATGCAATTTCTAGTAAATTTTCAAAAATTTGCTTACCTGCTGTGTAACTTCTGCCATAAAAGATGGACCATTAGTATTTTGAAGGCTTCTGGGAGCTTATAATGGGCTGAAGGAAGTAAGGAAGTTTCACCCCAAAATATGACTCCTTGGTGTAAAGAATATTTTCAATTAAAGGCCATTCATGATCAGAAAGCATGGAAAGAGGCCTTTCCTCTGTCTACATAAAACCTGAGTCATTTGATTTGGAATCCAAAGGGGCTGCTGACTTTCTAATTACATACTAATAGATCTGGGCCCAAGGTCATTTGAAGTACAATACCTGTCTCTCAGGTTAATCTAGAAATCAGTCTTTTTTCACCCATCTATACATTCCCCCTTGCAACCAGTTACTGCACCTATACTTTCCACTTACTCTCCCTTCCCTTATAAAAAAACATCTATAAAGATCTCTGGGCTCAGCGCCTGTGGTTCAACGAGCTATGGTGCCAGCCACGTATACTTCAGGTGACGGGTTCGAATCCAGCCCGGGCCTGCCAAACTACAATGACGGCTGCAACCAAAAAATGGCCCGAGCGTTGTGGTGGGCGCCTGTAGCCCCCGCTACTTGGGAGGCAGAGTCAGGAGGCTCGTTTGAGCCCAGGAATTGTAGGTTACTGTGAGCTGTGATGCCACAGCACTCTATCCAGGGTGACAGCTTGAGGCTCTGTCTCAAAAAAAAAAAAAAAGGTCTCTGACCATCACTGAGACTTTGGGTAATCCTTCTTTTGGTTCCCCCCATGCATGTGGTATTTGGAAATGAAACATTTTATTATTATTTTTTTAAGAGGCAGAGTCTCAGTATATCACCCTTGGTAGAATGCTGTGCCATCACAGCTCAGAAACCTCCAACTTCTAGGCTTAGGCAATTCTCTTGCCTCAGCCTCCAGAGTAGCTGGGACTACAGGTACCCACCACAACGCCTGGCTATTTTGTTGTTGTTATTGCAGTTTGGCCAAGCTGGGTTTAAAACTGCCACCCTCAGTATATGGGGCCAGTGCCCTGCCCGCTGAGCCACAGGTGCCACTGGAAACTTTTTCTTATTAATCTATACCAATGATGAGTTGATCTTTCAGTGAACCAAAGGGAAAAGGGCAGATTTCACCTTGATCCATACAGTTGTGTAATGTTTTTCAGAAGGACCTTTATTACTTCTGTAGTTTTCCTTTTTTCATGGGAAAAGCTTTTACTTCTCTTGAAAAACTATCCATTAATACTAGTGAGTGTTTCAGACTTTTGGATGAGGGTATTTGGGTGAAGTCTATCAGCTAGTTTTCAAATGACATTATCTTCTGGTTTGATTGGAGTGGTTTTTTATTTATTTATTTTTTTTGTACAGACAGATTCTCACTTCATTGCCCTCGGGAGGGTGCCGTGGCGTCATACAGCTCACAGCAACCTCCAACTCCTGGACTTAAGCAATTCTCTTGCCTCAGCCTCCTGAGTAGCTGGGACTACAGGTGCCCACCACAACACCTGGCTATTTTTTTTGTTTCACAGTTGGGCTGGGGTGGTTTTGAACCCACCACCTTTGGTGTATGGGGCCGGCGCCCTACTCCATGAGCCACAGGTGCCATCCTGGAGTAGTTTTTTAGATGTGTGGTCTGTTTGTGGACCGTTTCTTGTACAAAGCAAACACTGAGTAATTTTTTTTTTTTTTATTATCTTTGTGAGTTACCTGTTTCTACCTTATGGCAGAGGAAAGTCAGTTTAGGTTTTTTTGCCGAAATGTGTCATGACATGAAGTCATTTAATTAACCGAGCTATTAGACTTCTAGTTTTGTGCCCAGGTGTTCCACAAAGACCATATTGCCAAGCAAGTTGAAATCACAGCAGAGCCCCTTTATTGAAGAGCCAGCCAGCGACTGCCTTACATCCAACACAGGGGTTCAGAAAGAAGCCCCCAGTTGTCTGAGGTTCTGGTTTTTATAAGAACTGGGGAGACCAGCAAGCATTGTTACAGAAGTGAAAACAGCAGTTAAAAGTGTAGGGGAAATCATGAGGGTAGGGCAGTTAGTCATTTTACACAATGCTATGATCATGAGAGCAGTTAGCAATTTTTTCTCCCTTAGAAAACAGGTACAAACCACAATGTCCAAAGGGAAATGTAGGGAGAGGAATTTACAGGTACAGGTCTTAAAGGGCATGATCATAAAAAGAGATAATCACCAGGGTCATAATCACAAGTGCAGTCAGTAACTGACATCACTAACCATTCAGTTGAATGCATTCACAGTTACACAATGGGAGGGCAAACAAGGGGAACCAGTATTGAAGGTAATGGCATAGAACAGAAAAGGAGTAAACAGTAAAATGGAGTCAAACTTGCACTTTTAACATTACAATATCATGTACAGATGGCATGAAGACCACCTTAACACTAGGTAACATGATCTGTCCTTGGCTGTTGATGAGTCAACTGTTTTTTAATCATGGAATTTTTCTGTTTTCTTTTTCATTTCTTTTCTTATACGTGGGATTGAAATCAGATAGATTTAGAGGCAGCCTTAAGGGAGCCATTACTCCGGGTCTTGCTGCTTGCTTTGCTGCAGTGTCACCCTCTTGGTTTCTGTTGGCACAGGATTAGGTCATCTTTGGTGTCCTGGTAGTGCATGACTGGAACCTTGCGGGAAGATAGTATAGCTTCTGATAGTTGTAAAATTTCTGAATTGTTTTTTGTTTGTTTGTTTGTTTTGTGACAGCATCTCCCTATGTTGCCCTCAGTAGAGTGCCATCGTGTCACAGCTCACAGAATGTCAAACTCTTGGGCTTAAGCAATTCTCTTGCCTCAGCCTTCCAAGAAGCTGGGACTACAGGCGCCTGCCACAATGCCCAGCTATTTTTTTTTGAAACAGTTATTATTGCTGTATCCCCACAGCCGTTGATGAGTCAACTGTTTTTTTCTTTTTTCTTTTCTTTTTTTTTTTGAGACAGAGTGTCACTAAGTCGCCCTCAGCAGAGTGCCATTATGTCACAGCTCACAAAAACTCAAACTCTAGGGCTTAAGTGATTTTTGTGCCTCAACCTTCCAGGTCCCAGGAAGTTAAGTCTACAAATTCCTAAGGAGCTGAGTCACCATAGAGAGAACCCTAAAGGTGTATCCATGGGGTCTCCTTGAGAAGACCTCTGTTCTCTTAGACCTCACCCTCCCCGGTATCCTCTCTCACTCTTCCCTCAGCCTCCCAAGTGTCTGGGACTATAGGTGGTCACCAAACACCCAGCTGTTTTTTAGAAATGGGGGTCTTGTTGTACCTCAGACTGTTCTTGAAGCTGTGAGCTCAGCAACCCACCTCCCTTGGCCTCCTAAGTGCTGGGATTATAGGCATGAGCCCAACCCACTAAAAAGTTTTGAGATTTTCCTATCCTACCTGCAGGAACTAGAAGTTTCTTTTTTGCTGAAGTAGGAACAAAACTTGATGAGGGACGTGAACCAGTCACTTGTCCCATGGTGAATTTTTTGTATCAGTATTTGAAGGCTAAACCCCAGTTCTCTGCCTTTCATACACATGTAGAAAGAAGAATTTTGTTAACTAATGTAGACCAAGAGTAGAGGCTTAAGAGAGACTTAAGTTTGTGCAGGGCTTTGTCACACTCCTTAGTTTAATACAAGGGTGTGTTTCCTGTCTTTCAAAGTCCTGATACAAGGGTTTAAGAATTAAGCCATAGTTAGGAATCCATGCCTGGCAGAAACTTGCCCTATGTAGAAATCCCTGAAGCTGTTGCAGGGGTTGAAAAATATAATATTAAATTATTTTACAGGCTGCCTTTTTGAGACTGTAGGTGAGAATGAAGAAAGTTCACTTTCTGCCTTCACATTTGAGGTTTTTACTTTGATACTCAATAGCCCCATTCAGCTAACTGGTTCAGTGTTAATGTTGTGTTTCTTAGGCATTTCTGAAAATCCTGACCATTGATTAGCAATTAATTTATATGTTTTCAGGTGCATTCTAAGTTCACAAACAGGTTAAAAAAAAGATTGTGGGGTGTCTGTTTCTACCACAATGCCTATAATCCTAGCACTCGGGGAGGCCAGGGTGGGTGGGTTGCTTAAACTCAGGAATTCCAGACTGGCCAGAGCAAGAGGGAAACCCATTTTAGTTAAAAAAAAAAAAAATTACTTTGAGGTGATGGTGGGCACATGTAATCCCACCTACTTGGGAGGCTAAAAGAGAACTGCTTAAACTCAGGAGTTTGAAATTGTTGGGCGCTATGACACCATGGCACTCTAGCCTGGGGTAACAGAGTAAGACTCTGTAAATAAATAAACAAACAAACAATGTTAGGTAGTATTAAAATGCTGAAGTTTTTGATTTGCTGGGAATAATTGTAAAAATTAATAATTCTAAAAACAAATTGTAGGCTCGGTGCCCATAGCTCCGTGAGTTGGGCGTCGACCATATGCACAGAGGCTGATGGGTTTTAACCCAGCCAGGGTCAGCCAAACAACAATGACAACTACAACAAAAAAATAGCTGGGCATTGTGGCAGGCACCTAAAATCTCAGCTACTTGGGAGGCTGAGGCAAGAGAATTCTTAAGCCCAAGAGTTTGAGGTTGTGGTAGTTGTGATGCTACGGCAGTCTAACGTGGGTGACATAGTGAGACTCTGTCTCAAAAAAACAAACAGACAAAAATCAAATTGTAAGTTAGTCATGCTGAGAACTTTTGAAAATACAAAGGTTTTTGGAAATAATAGTGCAGAAAAAACTGCAATTAAACCAGAAATCTTTTACTTTGTTATTTTTTGAGACAGAGTCTCATTTTGTCACTCAGAGTAGAGTGCCTCAGGGACACAGCTCACAGCAACCTCAAACTCTTGGCCTTAAGGGATTTTCTTGCCTCAGCTACGCAAAAAGGTGGGACTACATGTGCCCACCACAACACCGGCTATTCTTTCTTGCAGTTCTCATTGTTGTCTTAGCTGGCCAGGGCAGGGTTCGAACCCACCAGCCTCAGTGCACGTGGCTAAAACCTTAAACACTGTGCTATGGACGCCAAACCCAGAAATCTTTTCACAGCTCTCATTATGTGCTGATGAAAATCATGATTATTTTCTCATAGTAGTTCTTCATATGTTATGGGAAATGTTGAAGACACAAGTGATTATGATTGAAATTTCTTTTGTGTGTGTGTGTGTGTGTGTGTGTGTGACACAGTCTCACTTTGTCACCCTAAGCAGAGTACCTTGGCATCACAGGTCACAGCAACCTCAAAGTCTTGGGCATAAACGATTCTCTTGCCTCAGCCTCCAAGTAGCTGCCACTACAGGCATCTGCTACAGTGCCTGGCTATTTTTGGTTGCAGTTGTCCTTGTTTTTTAGGAGGCCTGGGCAAGGCTTGAACTGAGAGCCTTGGTTTATGTGACTGGCACCTGACTCATTGAGCTACAGGTGGCTACCCTGTAATTGTAATTTCTAATGAAAATGATAAATGATGGCACAAAAGTCATTTACTTTCCTTTTCTTTCAAACAATACCCATCAGTTTGTTTTGAAATTGCCATTCAACGTCCATCCAATTCCGGGTAATAAAGATGAACCAAAGACTGAATGTAAGTCCCTTATAACCTTGCCCTGCTCCCCTCACCACAAGAGTAGGCATGGACTTGCTACAATGTTCTTATGTAAGAAACAAAGCTTCTTCTCAAAAGAAAAACAGTTCCCTTATATTGTTTTCCTGTTACCTCTTTGTCTTCTGCAGTTAGGAAATTCAACTACTCTTGGAGAATGCCTTTTTCCTCTACATCATTTCTACCTTTCAGGTTTATTCAGATCCCTAAAAGAATAATTTACAACATCATTTTATTTCTCCCTGGTCCATTCATTTTCTCTAATTATTTTTTGTCTTAGAAGAGAATGGTCTACATTACGATGTCATTGTTCTTTAGTGTCTTTACCCAAGTGGGAGGTCAAGATAATCGCTCTATGACTTGCCCACATGTGCAGTACATTAATAAGTTTGTATACCTTTTCTCTTATGAATTTGGCAGGTGTGAGTTGGTATCCAATTGGTATCCTTCAAAGAATTAAGGGGAAGGATTTCCCTTGGCCTGTGCATTAGTAAGAATGTTACTAGAGTAAGATCTGGCTGCCTGTCACTGTCAGCTAGTATGCAGAGACAGGAATAGGACCGTTAATCTTTCTCAGAAGAAGGCCAGCGATACTGGAGAACAGTGAGAGTAGCCTCCCAAGATTGTTGTGTTCTTCCATTTCTAAAATCACAGTTTTATACATAATGGTTCACAGCAAAGACTACATTAACTTTAAATAACACAACTCAGTGACAAACTATAACCAACTCAAAAGTTAGTTCTCTAAATCAGTCCTCCTTATGCAAAGACCACAAAACACTTATTTTGTTAATTTGCTTTTTAAAACGTTATTTCAACATAACCATGCTTATAGAAATATACTCATATTGGTTAATAGAATGCAATTTTGTTTTAACTTATACTACACAGTTTGTACCAAAACTTGGTACATGGTTTAAAATTTTAAAAGAAGGGTGGCACCTGTGACTCTGTGGGTAGGACTTTGGCTCTATAAGGGGCGTGGTAGTCCCAGCTCCTCAGGAGGCTGAGGGAAGAGAATCGCTTAAGCCCAGGAGTTGTAGGTTGCTGTGAACTGTGAAGCCACAGCACTCTACCAAGGGTGATAAAGTGAGACTCTGTCTCTAAAAAAATAAATAAATAAAATAAAATTATAAAGTTACAGGCTAGGCGCTTTTACCTCAAGCGGCCACAGCGCCAGTCACATACACCGGAGTTGGCAGGTTCAGATCCAGCGTGGGCCTGCCAAACAACAATGACAGCTACAACCAAAAAATAGCTGGGCGTTGTGGTGGGCTCCTGTAGTCTGGACTACTTGGGAGGCTGAGGCAAGAGAATTGCTGAAGCCCAAAAGCTCGAGGTTGCTATGAGCTGTGATGCCACAGCACTCTACCCAGGATGACAGCTTGAGACTCTGCCTCAAGAAAAAAAAGGATTTACAGTCTGCTTTATTTTCATCTAATACAAATATATAAAAGATCCATTAAGGCGGCACCTATGGCTTAGTGAATAGGGCGCCAGGCCCAAATACCCAAGGTGGCAGGTTCAAACCTGGCCCCAGCCAAACTGCAACAAAAAAATAGCTGGTTGTTGTAGCAGGTGCTTGTACTCCCAGCTTCTCAGGAGGCTCAGGCAAGAGAATCGCCTAAGCCCAGGAGCTAGAGGTTGTGAGTTGTGAAGCCATGGCACTGTACAGAGGGCAATAAAGTGAGACTCTATTCTAAAAAAAAAAAAAAGAAAAGAAAAAAAATCAATCAAATGCTATTAAAGAAGGCATTAAGAACCTTGAGAAATTTACCATTGCTTTGGCTCAGAAAAATAACATGTATTTATAAATTGGTACAACAAAACATTGTAATGTTTCAGTGACAGTTTACAAAGTACAGTAACTAGTGGATATGTAAGGGTTTGGGAGGGAGCCTGTGTACACATATGGGACAGTAAAAGGTATTTGATTTGTTAATATTGGGTGTAGATTGTAAACCTACACAAGGCAAGATTCAGATACTTTCTTCAATCTGAACGAACGCTTTCAACTCACTTTCTTCCCCAGCTTTTCAGACCAGAACTGACAGTATACCACAGGCAAGGTATTCTTTCCATGGTCAACATTCATGTGATGAGCAATGAGTGGTAACATGCAATGAGGTCTACATGGGTTTTAATTTATATCAGCGCTCATATGCACAATAGCCTTTAAGGTTAATGACCACATGACTTTGGAAGTGACTCTTAAAAAAGTCAAGTGGCGCTTCTTGGAAGACTAAAACAAAACATGCAGCCATAGGTATAAGAAGCCTTATGTAATGAAAAAGTAGCCTCTTGTGAATTTCATCTCAATAAAAAAAATCTCCAAAACATACAGCTCTGAAAAAAAGAAGAAAAAATATAATTTAAAATCTGTTGAAAACCCATGTGACTATAGATTCAAAAGATAGTTAACAGAGATTAAGTTTCATAAGGCTACCTAGGATGAAGGCTTATAATGTATTCTAGCACCTTAAGTTTGTCAGTACTTAGTAAACATCAATTTACAAATACATGTTTTTTGTTTGTTTGTTTGCTTTGAGAATGAGTCTTACTACGTTGCCCTTGGTAGAGTGCCATGGAGTCACAACTCAGCAACCTGAAACTCTTGCTTGGGCTCAAGTGATTCTCCTGCCTCAGGCTCCAAAGTAACTGGGACTAGAGACACCTGCCACAACACTCAGCTATTTGTTATTGTTGTTGTTGTTGTCATTGTTTAGCAGGTGAGGGCCTGGTTCAAACCCGTCAGTCCCAGTGCATGTGGCCAGCACTCTTACCACTGAGCTATGGGTGCCAAGCCTACCCGTTCCTTTTTTTGTTCCTTTATCAAACAGGAAATGTCTAGCTTCAATTCTATCCAGTCTTGGGCAGAGGGGAGTAGAAAATAAAAAAAGATTCAAAGAGTTCCATGCAAATAACATTTTTCAAATGGAAGAATTACTAACTGACCAGAAGTTCATATTGCTAATAAATTTTTCATTGAAGCCTTTTTTTTTTTTTTTTGTAGAGACCGAGTCTCTCTGTATTGCCCTTGATCGAGTGCCATGGCATCACACAGCTCACAGCAACCTCCAAATCCTGGGCCTAGGCGATTCTTTTGCCTCAGCCTCCTGAGTAGCTGGGACTACAGGCATCTGCCACAACGCTCAGCTATTTTTCTGTTTTGCAGTTTGGCCGAGGCTGGGTTTGAACCCGCCACCTTCAGTATATAGGGCCTGCACCCTACTCAATGAGCCACAGGCACCACCCATTGAAGCCATTTTTAATAAGTACAAATAGCCTTGGCACTTGTAGCTCAACGGCTAGGGTACCAGCCACATACACTGGAGCTGGCGGGTTTGAATCCAGCCCGGGCCTGCCAAACAACAAAGACAACTACAACCAAAAAATAGCCAGGCATTTGGCAGATGCCTGTAGTCCCATCTACTTGGGAGGGTGAGGCAAGAGAGTCACTTAAGCCCAAGAGTTTGAGGTTGTTGTGAGCTATGACACCATGGCACTCTACCAAGGGCAACATGCTGAAACTCTGTCTCGAAGAAGAAAAAACATAATAATAGTAAGAACAAATACATGCAATAAGGTTGAGAATTTAATACAGGCCTGACAATCAAGTCCTTATTTTCTGGAAGAAAGGCCTCAAGTCCCAATCACTTTTCATTAACAGCATTTTTACAGATCAATTTAACAATAAGGGATTTAATTTCCTTCATCTTTTGGGTTTTAGCATTCTAATCTTAAAGACTAGATTAGAAACTAGTTCAAATCCCCAGAAGGCAATTGTTTTTGCTTTTGCAGTATGAAAGAATCCAGGAAAACCTCTTCCCCTGTTCAATTCTCAGTATCCGTTCTATGCTTCAGATGAATCTTTTTCTATCTAATGGAAACTGTAACTTAGGTAAAGTGTAGCCATGAACATTAAACTAGTCATTAGAAAGATTTTACTAGCGTTGTAATTTAAGTTTTTTGTTTTTTGTTTTTTTTTTCTTGAGGCAGAATCTCATCATTTTGCCCTGGGTAGAGCGCTGTGGTGTCACAGCTCACAGCAACCTCAAACACTTGGGCTTAAGAGATTCTTTTGCCTCAGCTTTCCAAGTAGCTGGGACCACAGGCACTGGATATTTTTTGTGGGTGGAGTGGGGAGGGTTGTAGTTGTCATTGTATTTGGCACACCCGGTCTGGGTTTAAACCTACCAGGTCTGGTGCATATAGCTGGTGCCCTAGCTGCTGAGCTACAGGCCCAGAGCCTATAATTTAAGTTTTAAACATTAATATTTGCAGTTTGATCTTTTGTTGACAATGGTTGTTGGAGACTAGAATTCAACATTTACAAATTCCAATTCATGTACACAAAGCACGCACCATTATCACACATCTTACTCCTGTGTTGAGAGAATCTTCTACTTTCTTAAATGCTTGACCTCCCAGTCAAATTCCACATGCAAACAACTTTCAACTCAGACTTTTCTCTTAGATTTGTAACAACTTTTGCACTCTTGCATCTATTTTTTTTTGAGACAGAGTCTCATTTTGTCACCCTTGGTAGAGTGCTGTAGCAACATAGCAGACAGCAATCTCAAACTCCTGGGCTTAAGAGATTTTTTTGCCTCAGCCTCCGAGTAGCTGGGACTACAGGCGCCCAGAACAACACCCAATTATTTTCGAGATGAGGTCTTGCTGTGGCTCAGGCTGGTCCCGAAACTTTGAGCTCAGTTGCTCTGGTGCTCCACCGGCCTCCACCTCCCAAATGCTGGAATTACAGGCTGAGCCACCACACCAGCCCCACCCACGCATCATTAACCCTTTTTCTAATCTTTCTTGTTCTACCGACCTCAAAGAAATCACGATTGAAAAAACAGTAAATAAAACATAAAGTGGTTATATCAACATTGAATACGGGATGTCAGAATTCAAGATTCCCTATTGGGATTATACTTTATTTTACTGCAGTATCTACTAACTTACTGCAATAAATAACGACCATCAGGAAGAAAAATCCTAGTTTGGATTCTTTCATAGTCTGTGGCAACTCACCAAAGAATGTAGAAAAAAAAGTTTTGGAGTACATGCCCTTTTTCATACAAAGTAGTACCCCATAGAGCACCAGAGTAGCTATAATTCGAGTTCTCACCTGTAGAAAGAGGCTGTCACAAGGACAGCCATGACACCCAGAAGTTTGTGGAGATCCCTGAGAAAGTATTTTTTTTTTTTTTTCAAATCTGGACTGTACTTCAGTTTCACCAACCTTTTTTCTTTTTGAGACAGACTATCACTTTGTCGCCCCTGGTAGAGTGCTATGGCATCACAGCTCACAGCAACCTCAAACTCCTGGGCTTAAGTGATTCTCTTGTCTCAGCCTCCCAAGGAGCTGGGACTACATGCACCCACCACAACGCCTAGCTATTTGTTGTTGTTGTTCCTTTTGTTTAGCTGGCCCGGCCTGGGTTTGAACCAGCCGCCCTTGGTATATGTGGCTGGGAGTGTAACTACTGTACTACAGGTACTGAGCTGTTTCACCAGCCTTTTCACTGTACTTACAGGAAGCTGCTGCTGGTCTGCCAGCACTCTCACTACCTATAGGTTTCCTGTGTAATAGCCATGGCTTTGCAGTCTCCCCAGTGATACTCTGTAAATATTTGAAGGAATAATTATGTATCTTGATTCTAGGTTTGTAATTTTCACTGCTTAACTGTTCTTTATTCAGTTTAAGTAGCTGTAATGGACACCACCCATCCTCCCCCTCCCCTCACCTCACTTGCCCCTTTCCCCATTTCTTGTGCTATAATTGAGTTTTAGCCTTCATATGAAAGCTATAGATTAGCTTCATAGTAGGGCTGAGTATATTGGATACTTTTTCTTCCATTCTTGAGATACTTTGCCAAGAAGAATATATTCCAGCTCAATCCATGTAAACACAAAAGAGGTAAAGTCTCCATCTTTCTTTAAGGCTGCATAGTATTCCATGGTATACATGTACCACAGTTTATTAATCTATTCATGGGTCAATGGGCACCTGGGCTTCTTCCATAACTTAGCAATTATGAATTGGGCTGCAATAAACATTCTGGTACAGATATCTTTACTGTGATGTGGTTTTTGGTCTTCTGGATTTATACCTAGTTAAGGAATTATAGGATCGAATGGCAGATCTATTTTTAGATCTCTAAGTATTCTCCAAACATCCTTCCAAAAGGAATATATTAGTTTTCATTCCCACCAGCAATGTAGAAGTGTTCCCTTTTCTCC